>OZ020277.1:7317714-7475406 GCA_963971205.1 Aethes cnicana
CGCTGCGGCGCCGCGCTGTCGTCGTGCCCGCTGTGCCGGAGCGCCGTGCGCGCGCTCGTGCGCGCCTACCTCGCGTGACGTCACACACAGGTGAGCGCCGTGTTCCTGCCGTGCGGGCACCTGGTGTCGTGCGCGCGCTGCGGCGCCGCGCTGTCGTCGTGCCCGCTGTGCCGGAGCGCCGTGCGCGCGCTCGTGCGCGCCTACCTCGCGTGACGTCACACACAGGTAACTGTCCCAATTACGGTATTTTGGCTCACCAGCGGGCGCCACTGGCGTTGGCGACTGTGTTCGAGGCGGTGACTAGAGGTATGGCGTGTGGAATGTATCTTGGTAAGGAGCGCAATCCTATATGGCGAAACAGTTGAAAACGTGTCCAGCGGATTTGATAAGCAACAAAACAAAACACACTCTCCTCACAACAGTTTTCGCTGCGATTTCGCGTCAAAAGCGCTATCTGAAGGCGCTACTGCAGACTATCCGCCTAGGTGGCATGACACTTGTGGCGACCGCAGCGCCCCCAACCTACCCGATTTGGTGTCTACATTTGTAACTATAAATATTGCGCTCCTTCTTCTTATACTTCAACCCACCATAACTGGAGGGATGTATATCTGTCAATGTGGAATCTCGCAATAGCTGCCTTGGCCCATACCAACGCCACTAGCGCCCGTAGCGATTTTTTCACTCCAGTTAAACCTCATTATATATAAAAAAAAATTAATCAAACTTTTATATTAATAAATTGTTTTGGATTTAATATATACATAAACAATATTAAAAAAAATACTCTTACGACTCAGGTGATTTTGAATATAAAGGTCCGCAATTTTCATCCTGGCCTCGTATTATGGACTACCCTCGCCTAACTCATGCTCACTCGACCAAAAAAAAAAACTGATCTCTGCAGTAATGTACTATAGCATCAATTAAGCTATGCCAAGTGCGGTGTACCGCTGCTCAAGCAGATGTTTTTAACAAGTCTCGAAAGCTTTTTTGTTACTTTTACTTTAAAAACCTAAGCTGGCGAGGAATTGTTTTCTCGGAAGCCACTAAATCGTATTATAAAACACACAAAATTGCCCATTCATAAACTGTCATTCACGGATTCGGAGCGAAGTAATAGGAAAACCTTAAAATCCAATATTTATTCGACAGATGCCGTATACCTCCAAAACATGCAATCAATCTACGAGCATCACAAGTATGCCACTGACGGATAACAGCCTACCAACTGATCGCTAACTTATACATTACGATATTAACACTACTATTATATTTAAGTATAGCCTGTATATCGGCACGAAGACTGAATATCTCTCAACGAATATGTTCACATTGCCAGGGTATTACATCTGTTGATGCAGCAAGTTAAACTAGTATGTATGTGTGGCTTGATACCTACTAAGCCTGGGTTGCATCAAGAAAGTTGACGGATTCATCATTATCATCATCATTTCAGCCGAAAGACGTCCACTGCTGGACATATGCCTCCCCCAAGGCGTGCCACGCAGACCGGTCCTGTGCCACTCGCGTCCACCGCGTTCCCGTGACCTTTACAAGGTCGTCACTCCATCTTGTTGGAGGCCTACCGACAGCTCGTCTCCCGGTTCGCGGACGCCAGTCCAGAACTTTCTGGCCCCATCGACCATCACTCCTGCGAGTAATGTGCCCCGCCCACCTGTCACTTAAGGTTCGCAATTTTTCGGGCTATGTCGGTGACTCTAGTTCTACTGCGGATATCCTCAATGACGGATTCATCATCTTTAACTTTCATTATGGAAGACTTTTTTTATTCCAAATGACGCTTCTGTATGGAGTGACAGCTCTGCGCTATATTTAACGGACTAATCATCTATTACATTTTTGATGCAAGCCAGGTCAAGTGTGTTTACCTACTTACCAAACTTTAAACCCTGTATCTATGTATTTTCTAGTACAAAAATGTTTTCATTTTACACTTAATTGGTTTAAAAAAGCAATAATAGTGTAAAATATCTCTATACTCCACCACCACCACGACGGCCCAATCCCATGCCTGCTGGGCATAGGCCTCCGCTCATAACAAGAGAGTTTGTACTCGATTATACATAATTTAATGTATGATGAGTTGATGAGTGGTTTTCGTCTTCAGCCTTTATGCTAATTTCGGATGTTTATGTTTTATGATGTATTTATTTTTAATTTGAGAATTAAAACATCTATATTGTTATAAACTCCTATATTTAACGCCAATAAAATAAAATGAAAATTAATAAAGGTTTTTCGACGTTGACATTTTTAAACTTGACCGTTTTCAGAATTCAAATATTTACGTATTGATTCTAACTTCGAGTTTATTATTAGTATACTTATAATACTTACTTATAACTATAATTAACTACAAAGTTATATATTATACTTTGGTGTTACGTCATCATTATTAAATTAAGTACCTAGTAGTATACAATCTAATTTACACTAAGTATTTATTTAATCTATGTATTCTACAAGTAAAATCTTTACAAATGACCTGTAAATAATTATGCGCTGTAAGAAACTTCGGTATCTTGAACCAAAAAAAAAATACGCCGGATTATATGCCTAAAACATTTCAGACCAAATATATCACCCTCAGATAAAATGTATTCTTCGAATAGTCCATAGTTCTCATTTCGAACTTAAAATTTTAAGTGTGAATTGGTAACCAAATCAAACGAACAACAAATGTATGAAACAAATATTTAATTCTCGGAATAGATAACGTTATTATATATTTAAACTAGCTGACCCCGCGGACTTCGTACGGCCATAGTTTTTTTTGGGTATGAAAAATAGCTTACGTCCTATTCTCAGATCTACTGAACATACACTCCAAATTTCATAAGAATCGGTCGAGCCGTTTCGGAGGAGTTTGGTTACAAACACTGTGACACGAGAATTTTATGTATTAGATATTAGAAGATTAATGCCCAGTGAGCCTAAAACCAAAGATGATGGTGATTATATTTATGCTTTTAAAGACGCGGTCAACGTATGAAATATTAAGACTGTTTGTTCTATACGAGTGTAGCCGTAAAGCAAAGACATTCATTGGACACTAGTATCTCTGCGTCTGAGACACAGTACTAGTTCTCTGAGAAGTTGATACTTGCTATATAAAATGTCAACCTGAGTTCGAACTTAATGTAAATGATCGTGTTTCTTTATGAGTCAATATGACTACATACTCATACTTTTATTGGCTTGGCCATTTCGTTGATTGATTGTATACCTATTGTACTTATTAATTATAAATAATTGATGTCTTTCTGCTGATAAACGATGATGATCTTTAATCATAAGGTAAAAAAAATTATAAACATCCTAAACTTATACAGAATATTTCAGTATCTGTGCTCAATACGAGTATTTACTCTTATTACTGTCAAACGGTCAAAGGGTGCTTATTCATACCTAAGTTTATTTTTACAAACCATAATTAATGAGTGAGCTTATTGTTTTTTCCAGTCGGTTGTACTCATTATGTTGATATGAATTTATATTTAGCATCATTGTTAATTACCATGACTGGGTCGTGCAATGAAGTCCCGCCAATGAAAAAACAACTGTTGTTTATGATATGTGCAATGAATTTTATTATTTATTCTCGCTGAGTGATTGTGATGCTGTAGTTAAGGAAAAGCTTTGTAGACTAAGGTCGGTCGGTATAAAAATAACCGAAAGACAACTCATTTAATTTGGTTACAATTTCAGGACGTAGATGATTTAATCTTAGTTGGTATTACTATGAATGAAAGTACAGTCCGCTTCTTGCATATAGAAAAATAAAAAAAGTGAACTGTTTTCGTGGAGCGTACGCAGAATAATCTTATATTAATGATAGCTTCTGCCCGCGACTTCGTACGCGTGGTATATAAAATTGCCGATAACTTTTCTTTCCGACTTCCGATTTTAATCAAACATAGCTTATATGTTGCTCCAAATGATGCTCTATCTACCCTTGAAAACTGCATTCAAATCGGTTCAGTAGTTTCCGCGATTAACTCTAACAAACAGACAGACAGACAGACAGAAAATATTTCTAAAAATCGCTGTTTTGTGGTCTACCATACATCCTTAGACCCCCGTTCCTTTTTAGGGTTCCGAAGTCCACAAGGAACCCTTATAGTTTCGCCATGTCCGTCCGTCCGTCCGTCTGTCCGCACTATTTCTCGGAGATGGTTAGTTCTAGAAAGCTGTAATTTGGCATGAATATACATATTAGTTACGCTGACAAAGTGGTACAATAAAATTTTGAAATATATTTTTTTATAGGGTACCTCCCCTACTCGTAAAGTGGGGATGTAATTTTTTTTTCTTGCGTACCCCATGGTGCGGCATATCGTTCAATAGGTATTAAAAAAATATTGTGGGTTTGTTTAAACCATTTTTTGATTACGTGATGCGTTTGTGAAATATTAAGCTTTAAAGTGCTATTTTTTGTTAGAGTCACGTGTCCCCCCCCCTGCCAGCTAAATGGTGGTATTTGGATGGCTGAAAAAATCACGGTTATGGCATATATAACGTAGTTGAAAGGAAAACTATCACAGCTAAGTAGGCTGTACAAATTTACGAGTCATAGTCGACCAATTTATGAAATGATTAAAAAACCAATGATTTTTCTCGAGCGGCAGGGGCGTCGGGCGGGCACGTCATACCACAGGCTAGCTAAATGCTAATAAGTCTTACAAAGGTACTGTGGGCATGGTCAACTTCGGAACCCTATACTTTTTTTGAACTTTTCTTTCTATGTACAGACACGCCGGGTTCTGCTCTTTTATTATAGTATATATTATTAAGTTAAATGTCTGAATTATAAAAAACTACACTATGAATTGAAACTTTAATAATGATTCCACGTCGTTTCAGGACTGTACTTTCATTTAATTAGATATTAAAATTATCTATCTACCAGTCATTGTTAAAAATACGGTGTTACTTTATTTGAAAGTACTAGAAATTATTTTAAAAGCTAATGAATTTTAACTTGCATGTAGAAGGGTTACTTGTAATGAATCATTCCCTATTCGTATGAAATGGTTTACATTCAGATACCATGCCATTGGCACATTCTGTTTTAGACTGATGCACGATTTCGTTCTTAGATGATAATGGATCATATGACGCTGTGAATACATTTAAATTTTGTTACATTAGTTGTAGGTGAATCATTCTAACATGTTTTAATCCACAGTAATGTAGAATTATATTGGTTTTAAACCTAAGTATTTTATAATATGCATTGGTTTTATTTGATCTCCTCATAAGGATTACCAAGTGAAGAAGAAAGATGAAGAAAAATGTTTAAGAAATATATTTGAATAAAAAAAAAAAACTTTCTTAAGCATTTGACCGCAAAAAATCACTGGGTCTCCTTTACCCCTTTATGTGAAACAATACGTAAGTTCTAAAAAGTTATCTATTTCGGCGTTACTACCTACACAAAAATGAAAAATATGTCTAGTTTAAAAGTCCAATGTAGAGTTAGTGCCAATAATGTTTCTATTAATGTGAAACTCATTTTTATGTTACTTAGGGTGAGTTGATTCAAACCGTTCGTAACTAACTAAGCAGCGCTCGTTAAATATTTTTCTATAGGATAAAATGACGTTTAACGGCCTTATTTAACGACCATGAGTCCGTCAGAAGCCGAGGTTTAGTGGTTCGACCTACCGCCTCTCATGCCGAGGGTCGGGGTTCGATTCCGGCTCGCACCTCTAAGTTTACTTATGTGCGAAATTCAATTTGAATTTACCACTGAGCTTTTCGTTGAAGGAAAACATCGTGAGGAAACCTGCACGCATCTGCCAAGTAATTCAAAGATGTGTGTGAAGTCCCCAATCCGCACTGGGTCCGTGTGGGGACTATAGCCCAAACCCTCTCGTGATGAGAGGAGGCCTGTGCCCATCAGTGGGACGAAAATAGGCTGTAGTAGTAGAGTCCGTCAACTGTGCTCGAATCCACCCACCCTTAGAGGACTCGCTCTTCTTGATGCTTATTTTGTCGGCGATAATGACCGTTGGTAATTAAGTGCGGACTTGGCGCTTTTATTCATGCTGATTGTATTGAAGATCAAAGGAAGGTTTTTTGCAACGCTTTTTACTTATGCACATAAGGACAGAGACCTAAACTAAAGTAACATTACCTAAACGTGCTCTTGTTTCCTGAACAATAAGACCTAAATCTTTTTGAGTTCATCGACTGCTAGCTACTTCTGCTGGAGACATTTAGCGTTCGAAGAGTTGAAATGTCTTAAAAATAGGTTTTCCATGTCCCGAATGAACTTCTCGCCATTCTTACATGCATACAACTCTTATCGCGTTAAGAAACCGTGAAGGTAAGCACAGTTATAAAAACCTATATAGGATCAATGGATTATAAACATGTTTATGGAGACACTTGCTTCAACTTTCGCAAGTCCATGAATCTAACGTCCGAACTACTGAAATCATCAAGCGCCTGGTATTTAAAGAGCGCCTCTTTAGTGGTCTTTAATTTTCGGTATGCCGCCGGCGCCGCCGTCTGGCCCAGAATTAGACGCGCGGAAATAACCAGACGGTCGCTGGTTATGGTGTGAAATAGTAGTATATGTTGAAATTAATGCTAACATCGAAAGCAAGAATGAAAGGATATCTTCCTTCCTTTTTCTTTCCAGTGTGATGGGCTGCAACGGCCAAATTTCCCGGTGCGCTGAGTTACGAACATACTCAAAGAATAAAATTGGTAGTCTGTCTTTCTACGCATGAGATTGAATTTCGTATGAGTTTTAATATAAATTTTCTAGAATACTAATTCAGACGTGTCTCTAGTTCTGATGTTTATAATTTAAACATTTTTATGTTATCAAACAATTTTAACAATGTGGTAACCGATTGGCGCTTTCGATAACAATTGGTACGGAAGCGAAATAAATTCAACGACGAGTTGCTTTGCCAAAAAAATACATGACTCGTGCAAAAAATCGATGTTATTCTCATACAATATAGGAACGCAATTAAATATGAAACAATAAATTTGTAGTACCTATAGGTTTAAATTTTCCTGTCCCTATAAAATAATGCGCTGCTTAAACAGAAGTACCATGTGACAACATTTTGTAGTTTGATTTAGAATTTCACTTTCGTCTCCTGCTTTGATTTAACTTTAGCTGCTTCCTTGGTCACCAACATGGTCACTTCCATACATCAGCTCAAGCAACAAAAACGCGGTCTTCTGCTGCTTAGCTGTGTGTCATTGCCTGTCACTTCATACAATGGAATCGCGTTGAGAATATTCAAGTGCCCCTTGTTGAGGCCAAGTGGCGAGCATGTTTTGAAATCTGCCACATAGCAGCTGTCAGGTACGATGACTCAAGCTTCTCAGAAATACCAACCAAATTTTCCTCATGGGCACTCAGTCCAATTGGTTTCTTTCAAATTGATGATTATCTTGACTATTTCCGCATTCTAGTCTAGCTTTTAGGAACAATGCTATAAGTAAGACGTACTTGTAGCTACTTGCTATCCGTTTCCTTTGGGTATCTATATTTTATATGGATTTGAATTAGGTAGCGCTATTATAATTTATATCACACTAGCAAACCCGGCGAACTCCGTTTCGCCACCTTTTCTTTGCTATAAACCTCACGGAGCCCGAGACCTTTCCAACGAATGCAAAACCGTGGAAATCGGTTCGTGCGTTCTGGAGTTATAGCGTCAGGGAGGAAAACCCGACTTATTTTTATATATTAGATTAACATAACATCAATTCTCAATCAAACATTTTGAATGTTTAAAGGAGAGGCCTTGGTTTTATTAACGCAAACGATTTCAATCAAGATTAAACAAAAAGTTTACCTGACCGTTCGCTAGATGGCGCTAGCTGACCGTAAGATACTTCGATGGCAATCCTTCGAACAGTTGAATTTCATCTTTACCCCGTGTATTTAAGTTTCAAGTCGATCTGCGTCGGTTTAAGTTGTCCGGTTGGTATTTGAAGGGCCGGTGAGTCAGCGCGAATAGGTAGAATTTAATTAACCAACAGCCTGCGTAGACGTTCCAACGTCCTTGCAAGGTTAGCGATCACGTGACCCAGCACTCGATCGAAACACCATACATTGTCAGTTAAACTATATCTCTCAAGTCTAATAAGAATAAAAATGTGCAGAGTTCAGTTGATAGATGGCGCCACGTTTCGCCTTTTGCCGTTATAGTCAATACTTATCTTTTGCTCTGTTTGGCACATGTTTCTACGACTGCAATTTAATTCCAAATAAATATTTAGCAATTTAATTGCCATGTAATGTACATTTAAAACGCTGGTCAGGCACTTATTTTTACAGTTTACAAAACATATGTGTATACCTGCTTCAATATGTTTCTAATTCGTATGAACAAGCTAATTATGTTGTTTACTTGTAGTGCAGTTTGAAACCAATTTGATGGCTATCTAGGTATTCAAGTGTAGGTGTAGCTCGTTAGGTCACCACGAGGAAAACTTCTAGTCGTCTTACGCCCTCTTGCGCCAACCAGGGCTGCCTGGTAACCTCTAAACTGGCTTTAACTTATATTTAACTTGTTCTTTGTTAGTGCCTAAGACTGGATATCGGTTAAGAGGGGTTATCCCGAAAGTTGGCAACGTCGCATATAGCTGTCAAATGTTTTGCTGTTTTTATTAATTTCTCAATATTGCTGAATTAAAAAGTAAGATATCATTCTATGGTTGAATGACGCGTCTCATTTTATATTTGTTGGTTAGGCATCCAAATGATAAGATTACATTAAAATGCATGGAAACTGCGATGGAAAGTTTTCAAAAGATGTTACTTCCATAATACTAAAAATTTCGTGTTCCTATGATAACTGTTGCAATCCATACTTAATGTTTTATTCAACCATAGAGCGATAATTCATGTTTTCTTTCAGTAATATTCAGAAATGAATGAAAACAGCAAAATATTTGACAGCTATTTGCGACGTTGCCAACTTTCGGAGTAAACCCTCTTAATAAGGACCCCATCGCGTATGAATTCGCGCTAGAGGGGCTTGTGTCGCGTGAGGTGAGCTTATTATATGTATGTCATAATACGCTTAAATGGCAACACTGAGGGCTCCGAAACTTCAAATGTTACAGTGACATTGACACTGTTGTATATATGTATTTAATGACAAACTTAGGTTTACTGTCAGCTAAACCTACACGACAGTGGCGCCTAATGGCTAGCCCTTACTGTGTGACTCTAGTTTGTGCTAATTATTCATAGTTATTTGCCTAGTATTCATCGGGTACTCCCATTTCCCATTAGATAATAAAAAAAACATCTGCCAGTAGGTACTCAAGTTTTCTATAAAAACTGCCGCTACTATGAGCTTTCCGTAGCCAACAAAGCACATATTGACCAGCTTCCATAGTAGTTCCTATTCTTACGACCTTGCTCAGCTAATCGGTTCACCTTGCAAGGATCTGCCCACTCCGTGATTACTATTACACGATTGTCACTCTAGAACACGGATTCAGAATATTTAATGTATTACATACAGAATGGCCACGGAATCACCCGCCTGAATCAAGCCGGCGCGCGACTCGCGCCCAAATCGTCCTTACCGTCATTTGTTTCATCCGGAGATGGAGAGTGAATCATTGGCACGCGTACTGGTACACACACATTTACAAGTGTACAAACGTCCTTGCACGCAAACATTGACACTTCATTCGAATTGTGATCATATTGTCTACTGTAAAACTATGTCCTTAATGTTCTGAAAGTACCTCTGAATTCTGAACCATAAATAGCTGCTACAACTAAGCTGTCATTTTTATCCCTTGACGGTTAGCCCAGTTATTTTAATTGAACCTTATTTTTGATCAGAGCTGTATAGGGATGACGACAACTTTTTTTTTCTTTGTCTATCAGGATGATTATTGAAAAGTATTGGACACGTATTTTTTCTTTTTTCACATAATCAAACTTATACGGAGATATATTGAGTTGAAGTGTCTAATATTTTTTATTACCTGACTGACGGACTAATTAGAACTTCGATTTCTTCACCCTGTCTTCATCCCTATTGTATAGGTGAGATATATTTCTGTATTATTGAATTCCGTTTGTGTGACCGTAGGATTCAATTTACATGTTTCTAGGCAGAATGTGATACCGGTGATTACGACTGCAAGTGGATACGAGTATGCTGTATTGGAATCATTTGGAATAGGGATGACGACAACTTTTTTTTCCTTAGTCTATCAGGAAGATTATTGAAAAGCATTGGACACGTATTTTTTTTTTCACGTAATCAAACTTATACGGAGATATATTGAGTTGAAATGTCGCGTGACGTCACGGTTAGGTACGATTTAAACCTAACGGTGACGTAGTTAGCCCCCACTCTCCAAATTTAATGCGTTTCAACTTAGTCATTCTTTGTTAATTTGACAAAATAAAAAATACGTGTCTAATATTTTTTTATTACCTGACTGACGACGGACTAATTAGAATTTCGATTTCTTCACCCGGTCGTCATCCCTATTCACTCTAATTCAATAGCTGTCAGGCATCGTTAGAAGTTTATCTTTTGCCTTTAATTAAAAGAAGTCTGAACATATTAATACTTATCAGAAAAGATGAATAACGTACGTGTCCAAATCGTTGCATTGTGCTGTTTATATTTGCATATCATGTCACCCTTGCTTTCTAAGAACTTGCTCTCCAGCTCATTTTATTTTTTCTATTTTACGTTCGCTTGTAAGCTGTATCTTTGAAACCCGGGAAAGTCTTCATATAAACCATACTAGAATGACACGTATCTCTTCGTGTCTAAAAAGCCTTGAAGCTAAATAAAGCCTAGAAATTCTAGCAATTTCACGATCGGCCGACGTTCACAGATTTTATATGAAGAAATCCTTGGAAACTGGTTTCTCTTGGCAAACACTAGGGATACCTTGCCTAAGTACATAATGTGAATTCCAATCGCTGATATTGAAGTAGGGGCTTTCCGTACCCGCAATAGACAGTATGAGGAACTTTGTGATACCTACTTAAATGGGATAACATGGGAGTTGTAATTCGGAATTTTATTTAGCAAGGAGCGACAAGGAAATTTCTAATATTTTATCCAGGAGTAAATTGTATTATTTGTTTCATTGCTATAACTAACTGTTGCCGTATACAATGTGGATAGTAGATTAAGGGTTGTACATTCATTTCCGGTACTTTCAAATCCGATTAAAACATTCTTCAATCGTATTAAGATGCTCTTTAAAGAGCAAAGTACCTATTCTAGTACGCAGAATAGTGCAAAGTTCATAAAAGGTTTGAATGAGAGCTTGTGAGCGTCAATGGAAATGCCCTACGTGTGCCAGCCCTGGGATGCAAATTCGAATGCCTGGCTGGTGACTCACTGTAAACATGGCTAAAGACATGGATCGTTACTTGGATGCGGTATTCTTATTTACCATTACTGAAAAACTAAAAAATAATCCATAAAACTTGATTAGATGAGAACCTACGCTGCTCCAAAAGCTCCCATCAGAAAGTATTGTCTCCCCTCCCACAGTCAAACATGAGAATACGTCAAGAGAAAAACTATAAAACGGGCACCGGCTTTTAAGTAAATAATAAAAGCGATAAAAAACATGTATACAAAAAAAAAACTATTTAATATACCCACGCGTTTCAAAGAAAAAGCGAATTGACACAAAGTGATCCTATAGGGGTTCGGAATCCTAAAAACGATAATTTATACTTCAGATTATTCTGTTTTCCATGATCATCCATCTTTATGGACTGGCAACACTAAAAGGGGGGATTGTAACGCGGTGGGTCCTGAACTTGCTTATAAGATAATCCCCAACGAAGGGCGTCCACCCACGCTCCAGGCATCGCAATTACGGAGCGAGTGGGCGCAGCCGCGGCGCCGACAACCATATCCGTCCTGACTTCAGAATAGCGGCCTGTACGTTTATAGTACCTAAGTAAATTGCCGTGACATCGCTTAGCTACCTTGCTGTGGACTAATTTAGAATCGAGCTTTTTGTTGTAAATAAATGTGACTAAATGTAGTTAGATCATACCCATTAGTCGCAAAAATGCCCAAGCTGTATTTACTAATGCCGTATTTCTATTTCAAATATCACAAGAGTCCCTAATTCAAAACACAGAATAAGAACAGAAAAAAAAACACAATACGGCATTTAAATTTGATATTAATTTCTATAATTTCGGTTTGGTTATTATTTTAGGCATTTTGTTCTCGGTAAATCAGAAAAGTATACCTACTTCCTTCAATGTGTATCAGCCATGTTGGTGTCGATATGAATATGTATGTATTGCGGTGACATCACTTCCTAACCGTCAAACAGGATCCGGTGATATAGTCATTCATACAGAAAAGGATAGTTAGTATATTACAGTACACTTTCAATATTTTAGTTCTATATTCCTCTATTATTCTTTGTCTTTATTTAGAAAATTAACATATGGAAACCTCGGTGCGGGGGCCTGGTGATCTGTCATACAGGGAATCCTAGTACGGACACCAGGCTCTCACACTGGTTAAATTGTCTCCCAAATGTATAGCAAATAGCATGTATGTACATAATACCTATGTGAGAGCAAATAAAGACTGAATTTTGAATTTTTTGAATGAATATAATTGAAAATTTCTACCCTCTCGTAATGAGAGGAGGCATATGCCCAGCAGTTGGGCGTAAATAGGCTATTGTGGTGGTGGTAGTTTTAAAATGAGAGCACTTTGAAACTTTGTACTTCAATATATTCAAAGCGGCGCCCCATATTTGCGTAGACCAGTGCTGTAATGTTGCAATTATTTGCAGAATACATAAGTACAAGTCGTTTTCATGCTAAGCTGCTTGAGTTCTTTTAACACGGCTACTAGTAGGGTAATAGAATATAACGAGGTTATGGATTGAAGATTACCTTGACTCATAACATCGGCTGGTCAAAGGTAAACAGCTGGCCAGTGAGGTAATGTGAGAATGCATTGTGTGCGAGTGTGAGGGGCGTTTTCCAGTGCTATCGCCGGTGACTGGGTCACCGATAACATATGGCGTTCCATTCATATCAGAAACAACTGTGACTAACGTCCAGAAAGTTTTCGAATACCTATTGACAAAAAAAATGCTGGATGTCGGTAAAGAGTTTCCTGCAAAACCAGCACCCCCACAATAGCCTATTTACGCGCTATTGCCGGGCAAGAGGCCTCTCATCACGAGGCTAATGACTAATCATTTTCCTCCAAAATATTTTCCTTTTAATAGTGCAACTGTAAAATGTAACCACTACGGTTTCCCTACAATTTTGATTGAGTCGTGCATCCATCTGATGACCCTGCATCTAGATTTCGTCCTCCAGCATGTGATTGCAACGAAAAGACTATTCTTATCCCTCAACAGTTATTTTATTGGTTTGGCTAAATTCAGCGTACAGTACAGTCAGAACCAGCTCCGTGCTATCCTAACATGTAGTTATTCTAAGCGAACTAATAGCGCACCTCTACCATAGGTAATAGTCTATTTCTCCCACTACTGAGTACGTACTAAACTAACCTCCTCTACATCACAGAAAAAATACACCCTATTGAAAAAGTCTGTCACATTTTTACGCAGTTAAAATACGCAGTCTGTTGACTGTGGATGTGTATATAAGACTCCTTATATGTGTTTAAACGGCAATATTTGTTCTGATTAAGAGCAATGCCCGAGACGAGGACTTAATTCGGTGTGGGTCGAACGAGTCACCCTGGCATCACCGCATCAGGTCAGGTACTGACCTTATAAACGCGAATTATTCCTAAATAAGTTTGTGTCATTGCAAAAATACAGCATTGTGTCTTCTGTGCTGTGAATAAATCTTTCTATAACACATATTACAAAAGTGCCCCAATAAAAATGTACATACCTTTAAGTTCATGCGTTTGGTTACAACCCATAATCGTATGCACAACACACGAGTGATATCACGACAGCGCTTTGTGATGCGCTGGTAGGTGGAACAATAGCATGCTCCAGTCACGCACTGATTCACAGGATACGTTCACGCATATGGACTTTCCAATCATGACCACTGCCAACACTATCAAAGTTCAAAGTTGGAGTCATGAGCTAGTAAATATTGTTCCTAAATGATAAATATGGTTTATTGAATGCTATGTAGCGGCTTGGCTTCATTTACTAAGGGTCTTCCAAACACATCTTTGAAATACTTTCCTTCACTTCGCCAGATTTCAATAAGTTACCTCTAAGTAAAGTCATTTAGATGGTAGTACTCGTAGTGGTGGAGGTGGATATAGATGGATAGAAATTTTTTTTTTTGCAAAAGTACGATTTCATTTGTCACTAGTGTAGGGACTAACTGCGTACCTATGCTACGAATCCTGACGAATATTTTGACATGTTAGAAATCCGGTACAGTTGATTTGATGTTCTTTGTCGGCCCAGTAGCCCGAATTAGTCGTAATTTACAGGTTGGTACACAAAAAGTCGACAGCCATTAACGAACCATTAGCTTTAAAGCAACCAAGTATATCATGGCGATTTATTTAAGTAAAAGTACAGCTGCTATTACAGACTGATATAGGAGCGTGTTGCATATAACGATTGGGACATTTGAGCAAGCACGCTGGCCATCGTGCTGAATGCTTCCGCAATTCACCGAGCAAATGTCGCAAGCGCACAATGCTCGGCTTTCACCAACGAACATTCGCGCCGTTTATATACCACCAGGCTATCTTATCTGGGCTTGTTTAACTTCTTTAACGGCATTGAGATAAGTGCCCTTATTAAAAGCGATGTAAATAAGATTGTGTAGGCAAATATTTTGTAATTTAAGTGGACGTCGCGACTCGTGGTGCTAAGACCAGTAGGGACTTTCCGCAAAAACCTAACGTAATCAGTAACTCTATATGGACCACGCTTTACAACGCACATTGAGAAGCTCGTTGATTTATCTGATCCACATTATTAAATAAGTACCTACTTACTTAAACACTTTATTCATTCTTTATCCATACCTACTCATATTATATTATAAATGTGAAAGTGTGTTTGTTTGCCCTTCACGTCAAAAAAATGGATGGATTTTCATTTAGTATGGATATAGGTACTTTTAAGCCGACATTTCCATGGTATCGGGTATTCCACGGGTTTCCATCTATACGGATAAGCAAATTATAAGTCTACGCGGGACGAAGTCGCGGGCAACGTCCATGTAGTTCTTTATAAAGGCTGGCATATGCAAATCTGTCCTATTTTAAAATAGGATTACGTTTGTATTGTTTTTCCATTTGATTTGTATGTATCTTCCTTTTGAGTATGATAACGTTTTTTTTTACTTCTTATAATTTGTTGTAAGAGATGGCGTAAGAGAGTATTGTTACAAACATTCCAGCATGCTCTCGGGTAACTTGATGATTATATGGCGGTGTTAACTTCAAATCTCCGTGAAGACTGGTCGTTTACATTTGTTAAATTGAGTCACGTCCTACAGTGCAGTTGCATCGGCGACGTGCCTTATCCAGCTTGTGAGTAATAACTGCAAGAATTTCAAAGCTAAATGCATAGACACTGTCGATGTCATACTGACCAAGTTGGGTGTGCGGTCTGGCGCCATATAGTCATGCGACAGTCTTGCGAATGTTTTCACAACAAACCCCTTGTTTGTGCAGATATGTTTGAGCACAAAAAGATCTGCTTTCTTGGTAGTCTGTGTAAGGGAGTCTTGCTTGACTGATTTAGTGGTGACGCTAAATTGTAAACAATAAGTGAAAAGCATGTTAGCGAATTCTTCAGTTGTTTATGAATGCGATTTCCCAATCTACATTGGTCATGTCATGACAAACATAGCCCGATATTTTTGAGAAAAGCACTCGTCATCAATGTTTTGCCGAATGAAGCAAGAAATTTAAGATTTACAATACAATCTAAAACAATCGCGTATTGTTTATATGTATAAACAGCATCGTGTTTACGAATTACCACTTAAGTAGGTATCAAATAAATTTCTTGAATAAAGTGACCATTTAACCCTCAGGACAATTTTATTTCTCAAGTAAGTAGGTAGTTATAAATATAGGCTGCGTTCCGAATCGCGCTCAGAGCGCTCACAGCACCTTGCATCCCTTTTCCTCTTGAAAGTGGAGTCCTAGGAGGAAAAAGGATGCAAGGTGCTGTGAGCGCTCTAAGCGCGATTCGGAACGCAGCCATAATGTCTGTTTCGATAGCAATAAGGTTTGTCTTCGTTTGGGCTTCAATAAAATTGATTTTTTGCGTGCGGTCACAGGCACCGTTTATTAGCAACTAATTACATTAAAGAAATATGCACATAATTATACTAATTCCTGCGTGTGTGTGTGTGTGTCCTTTAGATCTAGTGTTCTCCTGCCGGTTCGCTCGAGACGTAGCGTGAAGATATGTATGTATAGTGTTTTTGGTTGTGTTTGGGCAAATATCATTGTTTTATAAGCGAATAGAAAATAATATGTAAAACTAAACAGAACATGCCGACCACCAAAAAATCTGTTTTTTCACATAACATTAAAATACCCTAGTAATGTGCTGCTACTATTTTAGAATATAAAAAGGTAAGAGCAGTTCTGAAGTAAGATTCTCATATATCTAACCACTGTAACAAGCATAATCAACAATTATCATTAACAATTTTGCCATTTAATTTCTTTGATCACTTATAAGTAGACATATTTAACACATACAACCCCTGAGGTCTTATACTAGAAATTAATTAAAATTTCAGTAAAGAACTACCCTATATATAGTAACCTACCAATTTTCTACTCTAAACATGCAGTCATGCACTTAAGAATAAAAAGAGTCCATATTTTCACTAATCGGCATTTCACATATTTTAGACACTGATCTTTTAATCACATCACCACGACACTTCACACTGTAGACGCGCGTCGCGCCGTCGGGCCCGGGGTGTTTGGTCACGATACGGCCAAGCGACCATTTGCCGGGTGGAAGTTGATCGTCCTTCAGCAACACGATGTCTCCAATCTCGAATTCTCGTGCACGTTTTAACCACTTCGGTCGCTCTTGTAGTCTGGAGAGGTACTCTTCTTGCCATCTATGCCAGAAGTCTCTCACGAGCTTTTGAGTGTGTTGCCAGCGTGATAGTCTATTTGTGTTGATTTCACGTAAATCTGGACTTGGGATGGTCACAGGTGCTTCTCCTATCAGGAAATGTCCAGGTGTTAGTGGCTCAATATCAATCTCAGAGGCATCTAGCGGAACTAACGGCCTTGAGTTCAAGCAGGCTTCAATTTCACAGAGCGTGGTGGTCATTTCTTCAAAGGTAAGGCTGGTGGTGAGTATGCGCCTTAGGTGATATTTCACAGACTTTACGCCAGCCTCCCACAGTCCGCCGAAATTAGGGCTATATGGAGGTATAAAATGCCACTGAGTTCCTTCTCCAGCGAGCAACTTCGCTAGGTGATTGGGAAGTTGCAATTTTGCATCTTTCAAAGACTCTGCTAGTTCTTTGTTTGCTCCAACAAAATTGCGGCCTTGATCACTCCATAGATGTGTGCATCTTCCTCTTCGTGCCACAAATCGGTGGAATGCTCCTATGAATGACTCTGAACTAAGGTCTCCTACTAACTCGAGATGAATAGCCTTTACCGCCATACATATGAAAATCGCTATATAAGCTTTGTTGGATTTTGCTCCTCTGCCTCGAGACATTAAGACTTGCAAAGGACCTGCAAAGTCGACTCCGCTATGAAGAAATGGTCTTGCTTCGGTTATTCGAACCTTTGGTAAATCTCCCATGATCTGTACTCTCGATGCGGCTCTTTGCCTTGCGCATATAATGCATTGGTGGATGTAAATCTTAATCAGATTCTTCGCCCTGATAATCCAGTACTTTGATCTTAAATAAGTAAGCATTAGAGGCAAATTCCCGTGCAAGGTCTTCCTGTGAGCATCTGAGATTATTAGCTGAGTTAGTTTGCTGCGTGCTCCCAAAATGATAGGATGCTTCTTCTCCTCTGGTATGTTCGAATTCGCGAGTCTTCCGCCCACTCGAATAATCTTCTGTTCGTCAAGGAAAGGATTTAATGATTTTATATTGCTGTCTCTTTTCACATATCGACCTTTATTTAATTGCTCTATTTCCGCATCGAAGTTCTTTCCTTGTGCTATCTTTATACATCTCAATAGCGCGTCTTCTAGTTCCCGTGTAGTTAACTCCTTCTCAATACTTTCAGGACACCTTCTGCTGTTTATGAATCTCAATGCATAAACAATGGTATTCAGCAGTTCAGGTAATGTATCAAAATCTTCAAATTTGATTCCTGTGTCATTGTTCTCTAAATGTAAATTTACGTGTATTTTATTTTTTTGTTCTAATTCTGTTTCTTTCCTTTCAGGTCTTCGGTATGGGATTTCATCTGTTTGCAGCCACGTCGGACCACTCCACCATGTAGGGTGTTGTACTAAAGCTGGAAGAGTGGTTCCTCTGCTCGCCAGATCAGCCGGATTCTCTTCAGATGCAACGTGATACCATCTTTGATTACCAACGTTTTCCAGGATTTCTACCACCCGATTACTAACGAATACATTCCACCTTCCAGGATCTCCGAACAACCAAGAAAGGACTACCGAAGAGTCCGTCCAGGCGTATAATTGACCATTTGGTATTCTCATGGCTTCGCTAACCTGTTTCAGCAGTCTGGAGAGGAGAACGGCCCCGCACAACTCAAGCCTCGGAAGAGAGACGGGCTTCACCGGTGCCACACGGGTCTTAGCTGCGATAATTCCGGTTTTGATTTCTCCTTCCTTATTTACTCTCAAATAAACCACCGCTCCGTAAGCCCTTGTGGAAGCATCACAAAACCCATGAATTGTTACAGTTTTAAGATTTTTTTGGGCTGTATGCAACCATCTCTCTATTTTCACATCATTCAGATGACTCAAGTTTTGGTATAGATTGATCCATTCCTCCTTTGCTTCAGCATCGACCTCCTCATCCCAATCAACGCCTTGTAGCCACAGGGTTTGCATTAACATCTTGCCTGGTAATAAAGCCGGAGCTATCCAACCGAGTGGATCAAACAGTTTTTGAATTTGGACGAGTATGTTGCGCCTCGTAAGAACTTCTGGGATCGCAGGAAGCTCCACTGTGTATTGAAAAAGATCTTCGCCGACATTCCAGGATAACCCCAAAGCTTGAACTGTGCCGTCTAATTTGATGTCCATGCTCAATCGTGAACTTCTCTGTGATGGTTCTATGTGTTGCATGAAGACAATATCGTTGGACGTCCATTTTTGCAATCTCATACCCCCCCTTTGCAGAACATTTGCTATAATTTTGGCCACGTCGATCGCTTCACTGGTAGTGTCTGCTCCTGACATGAGGTCGTCCATGTAGAAATCCTCTTGGATTATCTTCATGGCTGTAGGATGATTTTTTCCTTCGTCCTTTGCTATTTGATGGAGAGTTTTGACCGCCAGATAAGGAGCAGAGGCAGTGCCAAAAGTTACTCGAAGCATACGATAATCTGTTATCTCTTCATCGAGATTATTGCGCCACAATAGTCGTTGGTAGTCTGCGTCTTTCGGGGTGACGAGTATCTGGCGATACATCTTCTCAATGTCTGCTACGAAGCAAACCCTTTTCATTCTCCAGCGCATGACAATGTTTCTTAAATCTTCTTGCAGTTGTGGCCCCACGAGTAAGTCGTCATTTAATGATTTATGGTTCGAACCCTTTGCCGATGCGTCAAACACCACCCTGACCTTGGTGGTCTCCTTTTCCTCTCGTATTACGGCATGGTGAGGTAGATAAATTGCGGGATTTGATAATTCCTGTTCTGGCACCTTTTCCATATGTTTCATATTTATGTATTCTTCCATCACCTTTTGATACTCGCCTTTTAAATCTAGGTTCTTCTCAAAGCGTTTTTCGAGCTGCTCGAGTCTTTTTAAAGCGATGGTTCTGCTTTCATTTGTTTTTGCTTGGGATTGATCAGACTTCATTGGTAGTTTCACCAGGTATCTTCCATCAGGAGTCCTGGAGTGAGTACTTTCATACAATTCTTCACAAAATTTCTCATCTGGTGTGTGTGCTCGTTGTTTTGGGTTTTCTAACTCCCACATGTTTTTTAGCAGATTGTCCAAGTCTAAATGATGGTGCATTGTTATTAATTCTTCCTGTGCAGTGCCTTCATGGATGCTTCCAAAAATAATCCAACCTAGACTGGTATCTTGCGCACAAGGTGCACCGGGCGCACCCTTGATGATTTGACCTTTTAAAATCTGAGCACACACCTCCACACCCAGAAGTAAGTCTATTCTCCCAGGCTGATCAAAATTAGGATCTGCAAGAACGAGCCCCTTCAAATGAGCCCACGTGTGTAAATCTTTATTAACTGAGACCTTTTGAGATGGCAGTGATGTTGTTAATCGCGTAGGCATGACATACATCTTCACATTTAGATTGAAAGTGTCGTCGCATCTGGACAGAACTTCAAGCTGCACCACGTGATTAACCGATGCTTGAGTGCCACCAACTCCAGTGATTTTGCCAGTGATTGGCGTTCTTTTGACCTTGAAATATTGAGTTGCTCTTTCACTAATGAAGGTCGCCTGTGACCCTTGATCGACTAGTGCACGCAGTAACGTCACGTTTCCGTACGCATCTCGCACCGGGACTAAAGCCGTTGCCAACAGAGCTGTAGACTTCTTTGCTACAAAATTTACTGCTACTTCTTCTACTGAAATTTCATCATCTCCAGGACCTGACTGTTCTTCTTCTATGTTTACATGCGCACTGATATCAGTTGATTGTTTATCATTGCCCGGCCCTGAGCCCCTCTTCCAGTTATGTTGATGTAAGAGTGAATGATGTCGACGATGACAGATTTTACAAGATGTGCTCTGTTTACAGAAAGTTACACCATGGCCTGGCAGTAAGCAGTTGTAGCATAAACCCTGTGTCTTGACGAATTCACTTCTTTCTATAGGATTTAGTTTCCCAAACTGTTTGCAATGACATAACGCATGTGTGTCTTGGCAAAAATTACAAGGTCTCTCGATGGGCGAAGTTACATGAAAAGATTTTTCCTTAATAGGCTTAGTACTAGTAGAGGACGATGGTGCTGATGTAAGTTCCAAATTGTGTACTTTGTCTTCTAGGAATTGGAAAAGCTCGTCAAGAGTAGGTAAATCCCCGTCATAATCTCTACTTACATGTTCTTCCCACTGCCTATGGTATTCTGGGTCCAATCTTTGCATTGTCAAAAATATCAGTAATGGGTCCCATGATTTTGTCGAGATTGACATACCTTGCAATCCATGAAGGCATTCTTTCATATTATCTATGAATTGTTTCAGCTGAATCGAAGAGTGACCTTGTATCTTTTTTGTTGACAGTAACCTCTTAAGAATTGCATTCACAATAAGGCGCTTGTGACTGTACCGTTTTTTTAACGTCTCCCAAGCGGGTGCATAGTTTTTTTCTATCACTTGATAATGCTTCAACGTTGTGCTAGCTTCACCAATTAAACAGGACTTCAAATAATAAAACCGCTGTACATCGCTCAACGCATTGTTATTATGTATCATCGCTACGAAAATATCTTCAAATGCTTGCCACTCTTCATAAACGCCGGAAAATTTTGGCAATTCTATAGTGGGCAGTTTCACCTCGGCAGTTACTTTACTAGCGCTCATGGCGGCTGAAGAATCGAGTACCATAGACGTCTGTGCCGATGCATTTAATTCTACGAAATCTTGTAATGCAGTTTTCAAATCCAAATATGTTTCTTCGCATTTTTCGTAGTAATTATTTACGAAATAGAGTAACGTTTTCCTTTGTTCCGCATTCGTAATCTGAAGTAATAACAAATGTGCACTTTTAAATGATGCCCAATATTCATCAATGTACTGGATTCGCGTCTTAACATAACCAACAGTTAATCTGTCCTTGGGGCATTTCTTGAAATTTATTCCGGCTTTTTTAATACAATTGTAGGTTTCTTCTAACTGCACTGTCACCTCGTCTACTGTTTTTGTAGCCATGCTTACACAGAATTAGTAACGTTCTAAGTCCAAATTTATTAATTATGATATGATAGTCACCAACAAAGTCACCACGTAAATATCAATGTCTATTTTTAACTCGTCCGTATTTATCACAAAACACTGCACTTTGTACCGCTCGGGACGATCTGCCTGCGCGCCGGCCGGCAGGTGTTTTTCTCGCTCAACTTTTCATCCGGTTCGATTATGGACCATGTTTCGATAGCAATAAGGTTTGTCTTCGTTTGGGCTTCAATAAAATTGATTTTTTGCGTGCGGTCACAGGCACCGTTTATTAGCAACTAATTACATTAAAGAAATATGCACATAATTATACTAATTCCTGCGTGTGTGTGTGTGTGTCCTTTAGATCTAGTGTTCTCCTGCCGGTTCGCTCGAGACGTAGCGTGAAGATATGTATGTATAGTGTTTTTGGTTGTGTTTGGGCAAATATCATTGTTTTATAAGCGAATAGAAAATAATATGTAAAACTAAACAGAACAATGTCACTGTGACGTTTGACGTTTTGAAGACCTTGGTAACACTGCATTTCACGCGACTCAAGCGCCTCTAGTGGTGATTTCATTCGCGGTGGTCCTCCATTCTTGCATGCTAAAGAACGACAACTTTGCAGGGACTTTACATGGCTAGGATAAGTCCAGCTGGGAAAACAAGATTATCTATCGGTGTCGTCAGCTTTTACCACTTAAATAGCTTCACGACACGCACTACTTTTTTAAAGTATCCCCGACTGCGTAAACTCTTCCATTAGCAGTCTGCTAACAAAGCGTGGTCCAGGCAGGGATGAATGGGCCGCGCCATGAATGGCCGACTTCAATGGCGTCGTCGCCAACTAATTGGTCCGCGCCGCGTGACCGCGTGGTTATCAAGGAACTAAACGCAGCTTCACGTGACCGACTGATGTCTATCTAGTACTATTAGGTAGGTTGTGTTATTGCACTAATTACTAGCATCCGGATTGTTTGTTGAAACCAGTCTGCGATGTCAGCTACACTGATACCTAACACCAATATCTTCTCTCTCTTCCTCCTCCTTTTGTCACTCCACTGTCGCGACTGTTCATATAAATAAATAGAAGTGCACCGTATCACCCACAAAATATTCGATCCCGTGGGAATATCGGAATGAAAAGTAATCCGTCTGCTATAAGTATGGGTTATTCTATCCACGCAAAAAGCAGCATATTTTTAAGAATTGCGGCGATGAAAAACTCTGGAGGGTCTGGGCTATAGTCCCCACGCGGGCCCAGTGAGGATTGGGGACTCCACACACATCTTTGAATTACTTCACAGATGCGTGCAAGGTTTCCTCACGATGTTTTCCTTCACCGAAAAGCGCAGTGGTCAATTCAAATTGAATTTCGCACATAAGTAAACTTAGAGGTGCGAGCCGGAATCAAACACCCGACCTGAGAGGCGGTAGGTCGAATCACTATGCCACCACAGCTTCAACTACAATACATACCTAGTTGTATCACATATAAAACTAAGATTCCTAGTTTACCCATCATACAATACTAAGCAAGTATCTTAGTCGGTATAGATAAAATGTATGTACTTAGTAGTATGATAACTTCCAAGCAAACAACAGCACATAACAGATACTTATAATGTACTTGAGGATGTGTGTAATTAAACAGGTTTACTAATATTTTTCAGGCTTAGCTGGTTAAATAAAGCGTGTAGAATGTTGTCGGGTAATCTCCCGTATTGTGTTTGCCCGCCCGTGGGTGGCGGGCAGGTGGGCTCGGTCAACACGGCTGGAATGCCGTTTGTGAGCAGCTTTATCCGTCTCGACTCGAGGCGCATCCCGGCTGATCTATCGGTCTAATGCATACTTTCATTGCCATGATTGCTGGTCGCAGATTGTGCGGTTGGCCACAGTTTTTGAAGAATTTCTCTGAGTCTACTTAATTATCACATACAGTGTTCGGAACCGAATACTGAGCGCGATTCGGAACGCAGCCCTTGATAGATACTAGCGAAGCTGTGGCTTTTTGAGGTACTATTTTGACAGACGTCATATTGTCTTTGTAAAAACTTGTAAGAATAACCTTTTTGAGACGCTGCGTGGTTTATTGAGATACTTGAACTATAAATTGTAATCTACAACGCGTACGAGCGTTTTGAGTGTAGAAAGCTTGAATTGTGATTAGTTACTTGACATTTTGTGTAATCCTTTGGGAGCGCGGTTGTTTGCGTGCGAAAACTCTTGGCGGCCCGGCGGAACGAGCAGGCCGGTGAAGGGAATTCAGACCTACACTTTACACACTACAGATACACACCCTTCACGGCCCTTGGGCGCTTGCCAACAGAGGCCTGTATTGCTGTCACGGCTGTAAGTACTGAATTATCATTGTTACCAAATAAATTTTAGACCCCTTCGCAGACACCAATTCTTGTAGGCGTTGCTGTGTGACTGCAGTTTATCGCCACCTATACCCTCGGCTACAGCAGTCTTAGTAAACGGGCCCAGCTATTGAGACGTCTGTTTTGGAGGCCGTAGGTGTAGGCATCATAATTTTGGTAGCAGAGCGTGGTTTTTTGAGATCCACACGAGTCGTAGAACAGGGCATTTAATTAGTGATTTTCGGTTTTGCCTGTTACACGACGGTGTCTAGAAGTCTTGTTTAGAGTCAAGTCCACTGTGTTTGATGGGTATAAACCCACACAGTTGGAATCAGTTAATTAAATTTACCTTTTGTTGGATAAATCTATTTTTTGATGTTCGGGTTGCTACGGGCAAAGATAGAAAATTGGTAAATCATTGTTGAAAATTGATTGATATTTCTATGTTAAGTAACTAGTTTGCACTAAAGATTGTTGAGGAGATATAATCTCACCTATTTTTGTGAATTTTAATGTAAATTGATAAAAGTCAAATTTGGTAGGTAGTTGATACATATGAAAAAACAGGGTAGTTTCGTGCATATGGAAGTAGTTGCTCTAGTTGATTGAATTGGTTTGGCCTTTGCTATTAATAGACACCTTTGTATTGTAAATGTATTTTAGTTGAATTTGGGGATTCCTAGTTAATTTTATATTAAAATAGGGTTCTGTACTAATTAATATAATTTGAATTATAGTTTAAATCAATTATAGTTTTGAACTAATATTGTTAATTGTTGTAGGTTCTCACTGTAATAGCAATTGATTTAGGGATCTGCAGGCAACTTTGCAGGGTTCCGTTGCTGACAAAATAATTTAAATTTAATTCTTTTTTTGTGGTTTAGATTGTTGAACAATAGAATTTAAATTTAATTATATACCTTTTGCTTTGTTTGTTGTTTTGGACAAGTATGTCAAAATTAGTTGCCCGAATCAAAGCGGAGTTGAGATGGGCGGCTTCAGCTGCTGCGTTGATAGATCGACCAGATCGTTTTGATGCTTTGCTCCGAAGATCGGCAGAGTTGACGGAGCGGAGCAAAATTGTACAAAGTTGCTATACGGAGCTTTTGGACACCGAGGATCCAAAGCTGGATGACTGTGTGGAGGCCGACATCACACAGTTTTATGATTTGACGGACAGTATTGCCCAAGCCGCCAGCAGGGTAGAGCGGGGTGCATTGACTGAGGAAACCAGAACACCCCCACCCATGGCTCTTTTGGGGCGTTTACCTACTCTTGACTTGCCACATTTTGATGGGGATTTGAAAGGTTGGACCGCCTACCATGACTTATTCACCAGTCTGGTAGATGCTAGGACGGACTTGGCACCGAGTCAGAAGTTGGCCTACTTGTTCTCCACATTAAAGGGAGAGGCCCTCGGTCTTGTCTCACATTTGGCGGTCACCGACCAAAACTACCCCACTGCCAAGGAACTATTGGTGAAGCGGTATGCCAACATTAGGCGGTTGGCAGATACCCATGTTGCACAGCTGTTGTCGTTGCCCTACGTCCATAGGGTTGCCACTTTGAGAGTGGACTTGGTCAACCCCATGGTGGTGGCATTGAATGCTTTGCGGCGGCTCGGTCTGCCTATCGATGAATGGTCCTTTATGTTGTTGCACATTGTTTTGTCGCGTTTGCCTACGGACTTGAAAGTCCGTTTTGAGCAAAAACATGGTGGTGACAGTGCCACGCAGTTGCCGCCATTTGCAGATTTGTTGGCGTTTTTGGAAGAGGAGTGCCGCTTGTTGGACAACGCTGGCGTTGAAGGCCCGTCCCCGGCCCCAGCGCGGCCTCCTCCAGAACAGCGTCGTGTTGTCGCTCGCCCCCCCCCTCGAGGGGTGGTTGAGCCACGCCGCCCAACCCTCAGATACGCAACGGCCCAGGGCCCTCGTTGCGTATATTGTAATGCTGACGGCCATTTTGTTTCTGCGTGTCCTCAATTCCTCAATAGGAAGGTGAAAGATCGACGAGGCATTGCAAATGATCGCCGGTGGTGCTACTCCTGCTTGGGGCAGCATCTGCAGCGGGACTGTTCACGGCCAGAGCCGTGCCCGAACTGCCAGGGGAAGCACCACCCGGTTTTGTGTGCCAATAGGAATGGTGGTGTTCGGGTTGATGATGCGGGGTGGAATTCCCCCACGGGCGGGGGGCCGCATCCCCACCATCCCCAAAGGGAGTCTCGTCGGGGCTTGCCGCCCACGGGCGGGGGAACCCCTCCCCCCTCTCCTCAACTGCAGGAGAGGTTTGCAGCGGTTCAGCGCCGCACCACGCCTCCGCGGTTCTCCCCACCGCTGTGCGAGAGACTGCGTTTGGAACGCCGCCCGCCCCAGTTCGGTCGCAGTAGCGCCTACTACGCGCCGAGCCGAGGATTGCCGAGCAGACGCCATGAGGTACCAGTGGAGCACTACCTCCACTCGTATCGGACATCGCCATCACGCGATGCCCCCCAATAGGTAGTTGCCGCCCTCTCTCCCACCACCGCCGCCCAACCTGAGACAGTTCTTCTGCCGACTGTTTGTGTCAGGGTCTGGGGCCCGAAGGGCGACTCCCTGTTTGTACGTGCCCTTTTGGATTCGGGTGCCCAGGGTTGTCTTGCGTCCTCTTATTTGGTGGAGAGATTGGGCCTCCCATGTAGACCTCACCCTGTAGTGATCCACGGCATTGGTGGCCTTCAGGTGGAAGGACCAAAGGGTGAAGTCAAGGTCTGTTTTTCGCCTGTAAATTGTGGGCCGTCCATTGTGGCCAAGGCGGTCATGCTGAATGATATTTTGGGCAGAAACCCGCAGGTGACTATCTCCCCTGCTGTGGTAAATTTGACGTCGGATTTGACTCCCGCTGACCCTCAGTGGTTTGTACCTGGACCCGTAGACCTACTCCTGGGAGTAGACGTGTTGGGTTTGATTTTGTCCGGGGAAAAGCGGGTTTTGCAACCGTACGGGTTAATTGCGTTACGCACTATTTTTGGATATAGTTTTTGTGGTCCCGTGTTGAGGGGTACTGTCCCACGGGTTGAAGACCAAACTGTTGCAATAGGGCTCTCACTCTCTGACGCAGTCCAGCGTTTCTGGGAGGTCGAAGAGCCCCCCAAGGCTCCCAGAGTCGACCCAGCGGAAGAAGAGTGTGAATTGTCGTACCAGAATAATACTGGTCGCCGCGCTGATGGTCGTTTTGTCACTCGGTTGCCTTTCAGGGCTGCACGCCCCCCTCTCGGTCAGTCTCATGCCTTGGCAGAAAAAAGGTTGTTGTCCATGGAACGCCGAATGAAGAGGGATCCGGACTTTCGTACTAAGTACATTGACTTTATGCGCGAGTATGAGGATTTGGGACATATGTCCCCTTCCGACATTGATTGGCGCTCGCTCGAGCACTACTTCTTGCCTCACCACGCGGTTTTGAAGACTCCCGGTGGGAAGATAAGAGTAGTTTTTGACGGCTCGGCCCCTACTTCGAATGGGGTTTCTTTGAACCAGTGTTTGCATTCCGGTCCCAAACTGCATAGGGACATCTCGGATATTCTCACCAACTTCCGCCGTCATCAAATTGTCTTTGTGGCTGACATCCGAATGATGTTCAGACAATCGGTGGTGCACCGAGATGACCGGCGGTACCAATTGATCTTGTGGCGTGAGCGATCTTGTGATCCGATGCAAGTGTACGAGTTGAACACTACCACGTACGGACTTAAGTCTAGTCCCTACATTGCTATTCGAACGTTGTTGGAATTGGCTCATCGTGAGCGATTGAACTATCCCCGGGCGGCGGCCATCTTGGGAGATTCGGTGTACGTCGATGACGTCTGCACTGGGGCCTCTACCGTCGCGGAGGCTTTGATTTTGCGGGACGAGTTGATTGCAATCCTAAAGTCGGGAGGTTACGAATTGCGTAAGTGGTTGTCAAATTGCCCCGACTTATTGTGTGATCTTCCAGTGGAACATCAACAGGACCCTCTCCTGTTTGAAGATGCTGACAACCCTAACTTGATTGCGGTCCTTGGTATACAGTACCAGCCCGTCCAGGATGTCTTCACTTATCAGGTGGAGTTGGACTTCCCGAAGAACTGGACGAAACGCTCGGTCTTGTCGACTACTGCTCGGACCTTCGATCCCAATGGATGGATCACACCAGTCATTTTTCTGGCTAAGTGCTTTTTGCAGAAGCTTTGGATTGCGGAAGTGCCTTGGGACGAACCTCTCCAGGGAGAGTTGTTGAGAGAATGGTGTTCGTTTGTGTCCTCACTTCCGGACGTGAACCGGATTCTCTTGCCTAGATTATTTTTGCCGGCTGGCAAGTGTCGAGTCAGTCTCCACGGTTTCTGTGACGCATCCGAACGAGGATATGCGGCCGTGGTATTTTTGCGGACTGTTAGTTCATCCGGTCACGTGGGAGTTCATTTGGTGATGGCCAAAAGTAAGGTGGCCCCTATTCGGACTAGGTTGACGATTCCTAAGTTGGAACTGTCGGGAGCAGCCCTCCTTACTAGGCTTCTCAATCATGTTTGTGGTACTTTGGGTTGTACCGTTGAGATCTCGGAAGTATTTGCGTGGACTGATAGTGAGATCGTTCTTTGTTGGCTTCGCACCTCGCTACATAACTTGGAGGTTTTTGTTGCGAATCGAGTCTCACAGATCCAGAGCTCTGAGACCCCGCTGATCTGGAGACATGTGCCAGGAGAATTGAATCCCGCGGACTGCGCTTCGCGAGGCTGCGAGGCTCCTGCGCTTGTGAACCATTCTCTTTGGTGGGGACCAGATTGGTTGACGCACCCGGAGGCGTCCTGGCCCCAGAATCGGTTCTCCTCTCCAGAGGAATTACCAGGCTTGCGTGTTGGCGTTGTGGAGACGCAACCTGCGTACAATTTGAATCTGTTGTTGGACAGATATAGCTCTCTGTCAAAATTGATTGGGGTTACCGGTTGGATCCGGCGTTTCATACGCAACGGACGGAACCCACTGAATAAGGACTTGACGTCAGTTTTGTCGCCCTTGGAACGCCAAGAGGCCTTGATGTTTTGGGTTCGTGTAGTGCAAACAGAGCACTTTGAACCGACTATTGAATCCCTGAAAAGAGGAACGCCTGTGAAGGGTCCCCTTGCTCGTTTGAATCCATTCCTGGACGAGTCGGGTCTGCTTCGAGTCGGTGGACGACTTCGAAACTCGAATTTGCCGTATGGGGCTCGCCACCCCTTGTTGCTCCCTAAAGGAGGAGCCTTTGTGAATTTGTTGGTGTCAGATCGACACATTGCCAACGCTCACGCAGGCTGCCATACCCTTCTAGCCATTTTGCAGCGTGAATTTTGGATCTTGTCGGCCAGACGCACTATTCGTGGCGTCATTTTTAAGTGCATGCCGTGCTATCGGTTGAAGGCCGCACCCACACAGCCGATGATGGGTGATTTGCCGTCCGACAGAGTCTCGGAGAGTCGGCCATTTGCGTGCGTGGGTACCGATTTTGCTGGCCCCTTTTTGGTGAAGACCTCTCAGCTTCGCAACGCTCGGTCTGTCAAGGCATATTTGTGTGTGTTTGTCTGCCTGGCCACCAAAGCAGTTCACTTGGAACTGGTAAGTGCCCTCAGCACGGAAGCATTTCTTGCGACGCTAGGTAGATTTGTATCTCGCCGGGGACTACCGTCCTTGATCCGCTCTGATAACGGCACTAATTATAAGGGCACTGATCGTTATTTGAACGAAGTTTGTAACTATTTGAATAGTCATAAGGATATTTTGAGGATTGCAATGTCCCGAATGGGCATTAGGTGGCAATTTGACCCCCCAGTTTGCCCCCATTGGGGTGGAATTTTTGAGGCCGTTGTAAAGGTTACAAAGACGCATCTCCGACGAGTTATTGGCGAAACGATATTAACGTTCGAGGAACTTGCAACGGTATTTTGCAAAATTGAGGCCGTCCTCAACTCGCGACCTCTCTGCCCAATCTCGTCAGACCCAAATGACCTGGAAGCATTGACTCCTGGTCACTTTTTGATTGGTCGGCCCCTTAACGCCCTGCCTGAATATCCCATCAGGGAAGTAAAATCATCACGTTTGAGCCGCTTTGAATTGCTCCAGCAGATGACTCAGAGTTTCTGGCATCGTTGGTCGCTGGAATATTTGCATATTCTGCAGCAGCGCGTTAAGTGGACCGACAAAACTGATCCTCCCAAAGTTGGAGATCTTGTTCTGGTTAAGGAATCAAATTTGTTGCCCTTGTATTGGCGTCGTGGACGCATTGTAGAGTTGTTCTATGGGCCTGACGGGATTCCCAGAGTTGCTGAGGTCATGGTCGGAGATTCGGTTTTGAAACGAGCGGTGGCGAGCCTAGCCCGCCTCCCCATTTATTAGCAGTCAGAATGAGAATGGATCTGACTGGAGCGGGGGATTGTTCGGAACCGAATACTGAGCGCGATTCGGAACGCAGCCCTTGATAGATACTAGCGAAGCTGTGGCTTTTTGAGGTACTATTTTGACAGACGTCATATTGTCTTTGTAAAAACTTGTAAGAATAACCTTTTTGAGACGCTGCGTGGTTTATTGAGATACTTGAACTATAAATTGTAATCTACAACGCGTACGAGCGTTTTGAGTGTAGAAAGCTTGAATTGTGATTAGTTACTTGACATTTTGTGTAATCCTTTGGGAGCGCGGTTGTTTGCGTGCGAAAACTCTTGGCGGCCCGGCGGAACGAGCAGGCCGGTGAAGGGAATTCAGACCTACACTTTACACACTACAGATACACACCCTTCACGGCCCTTGGGCGCTTGCCAACAGAGGCCTGTATTGCTGTCACGGCTGTAAGTACTGAATTATCATTGTTACCAAATAAATTTTAGACCCCTTCGCAGACACCAATTCTTGTAGGCGTTGCTGTGTGACTGCAGTTTATCGCCACCTATACCCTCGGCTACAGCAGTCTTAGTAAACGGGCCCAGCTATTGAGACGTCTGTTTTGGAGGCCGTAGGTGTAGGCATCATACAGGATCTCAATGAAACATCATTTTAAATGTAAACATAGTCGGGTGTTAACTACAAAATTTGAATAAAACCCCTCCCTATTTCCTAGACTTTCTTAAGCCATTCTTTTTTTCTAGTTAACACTTCCTTTTCTAGAAGAGATGCCTTAACTAACTTATTAGATCCTGCCTGTAAATATTTTCGTTTCGATTCGATTCGTTCGATTCGTATCCATTAACACGTCGTTCATTCTGTTAGCTCACAGGGATTTCATTCCGTTATTGATTATGAATTTAAAAAATCCAACTTGCCGGAAAATTAAAGCTTTTTTTACTTAACCTATTTCACGTTCGTTTTGAACTCTTGACAAAAGCAGAAAGAGCGTCCGCATAATATATTAACCCGCGTTGGGTTGCATTGTGGATTTAGATCTCCCACTCGGAAAAATTACCTATATATCTCTCTGCCTTTCACACCCACTAATTGGGAAAAAACCGCCAAATGCTATACCTAAGTTCGGTATGGATGCACAAACGTCGTCGGTGTTGACCGAACTGAACAAAGGTTAAGCGGACTTCGTGTTGGCAACCCTATGGTTTATTTTAGCGGCGCTGACGACGCATTTCCGTCGGCAACAGTGCATATCCGGCGCGCGCGCCGCTTCGCAGATACCAAACAAAGGGTCAAAGGGCTTCCGGGCCGTATACAAGGGCCCATCCGTTACTTCGTTTTTAAACATTTGGGCCTCTGTGGCATACAATAGCCAATTTTGATTTCAATTAATGAAAATACCTTATCAAACGCTATCAAAGTCAGCCAGCCAGTATTAACTAAGCTTTAGAGAGACGGATGTCCTTAACTTAAGCCTGTTCCCAGTCTTTTGCAAGTCCCTGCTACATCTTAGCTAGATGGCGTCCTATTTACGATAGGTAACTCGCCGCCTTTGTGTGCACAGCAAAGAAGACGCCAAGTATGTGGTATTACCTAGTGAGACTGATTATATCTCGATGGACTCAATCTCAATTTCTAAACTTCTGAGACGTTATGGGGTAGTCTGATAGTGTTCTTCTACTTTTAAGAATGTCGAGCTACTTGTAAACTTGTAAAAATAAGATTTTCAATTAGTTTTGTTGCAGTGTCCAGAATTAGGCTGCTAACTCCTTTGTTATTCTTCAACATTTGATACCATCTTCCGTCAGTTAAGCCGGAGGTAGGTAAACGCGCAAAATCGTGCGTTTCGAGCAGTTTCTACTGGCATTGCATCACGCGAATAATATGGACTATTATAATGAGCCTCCGGTCGTTGAACCCCGCCAACAATGCTTCTTGCTACAATCTTTGCCCTCAATACAAGACCTACATTTGTAAATAAACAGAATCGTTAGTGTATCTATCTGTACACCTACATAATGGCGCCCAAATCACGTGCAACATTAACATAGTACAATAATGCATCTGCTTTAAGCGGCGCGCTTTTAGTTATCAGCCAGGGTCAGTGGTTTTAAGTCAGCATACATTGCTTCTTCACTAAGGATGCGAATATTAAGATTTTTCTCCAAACCAGCAATGTACTTGCGTCTGTCTAGTGACTTGAAAACACTGATTCCGTGTAAACTGAAATTAATACGAATACTATTTCTACAAAAGTTATCTGTAAGTACAAATGTTGTTCCAGTATTTTACTTACCTGTGAGTTAAAAATACACTGGTACTTAAATGAAAGTATGTTCAGACTTAGAAGCCGTGGTGGCCTAGTGGTTCGACCTACCGCCTCTCATGCAGAGAGTCGCGGGTTCGATTCCGGCTCGCACCTATAAGTTTACTTATGTGCAAAATTCAATTTGAATTTACCACTGAGCTTTACGGTGAAGGAAAACATCGTGAGGAAACCTGCACGCATCTGCGAAGTAATTTAAAGATGTGTGTGAAGTCCCCAATGGGCCCGCGTGGGGACTAAAGCCCAAACCCTTTCGTGATGAGAGGAAGCCTAGCCCTGCCCAGCAGTGGGACGCAAATAGGCTGTAGTAGTAGTATGTTCAGACTTCTCCGTTCAGAAATTGAGTGGCAACTTCGATGTGTTGGAATCAATAGCCGTCCTCGTCTTGTGTAACACTTTGACACGGCCGCTTCATTGTTATCGGTGTGGCTTAACCTTTAACTAACAAAAGGATGAACCGATAATCGCTCTGTGTCAGGTCATCAGTCAGCCGAGATGAAAGTGGCCGGCGATCTCGAAGAATGGCTGGTATGAAAGCCGCCGCGCCGCGTGACAAATGAGGCCTTCCTCATTGTTGGTTGTACATCTTTGTGTTCGGTAAAACAGATCATGAGCGGGGAATGCGGCTTAATAAGTGCGGTTCACAGGGTAGGTAGATGCGAGAACTTGAGAAATTGAAATATAGAGTTATTATGACTGTGCTCCTTGATAGCAACTTTTATGCCAAAAAAAGTTACCTACACAGTTTTAGCCAAAAAAAGTTTGAAATTTTTGATTGTTGGGCTCCAATAGGTACCTAAAGTAGATAATGCTGGGGGGTTTATTATCAGTATTTTGATAACGGCTTATCTAATACAAAGGAGGCCGTTTTATCGATTTGGTTTCCGATATTACGATGAATATTAGCCATATCTAGTACTAGCTAGCCGTGATATCTGGGTTCACGAGGATTTTTCCCCGCTTATGCCTGTTGAACCAAGGTCTTCACGAATATTGTCAATTTATACTTAATCATAATGCACTCAGTAGGTAATACAATACAATACAATACAATACTCTTTATTGAACACCACACAATAGAGAAAAAAAGAACAGGTCAAAAAATAATAATCAGGAAAACATGTTGTTAGGTAGGTATACAGCAGGCGGTCTTATCGCTAATAGAGCGATCTCTCCCAGACAACCTTTGGGTAGTAATATATCTGTAAGTTTATCTAAGTATCTATCTTATAGGTAACAAAAGGGATTTTTTTCTGTCTCTTTCTTTCTTTCTGTCTGTCTGTTGGTCACAGTTAATCGGTTCAGAACTACTGAACCGATTTGAATGCAATTTTCAAAGGTAGAGAGACCATCATTCGGAGCTACATATAAGCTATGTTTGATTAAAAACGGATATCGTAAAGAAAAGTTATCGGCAATTTTATATTCCACGCCGACGAAGTCGCGGGGCACAACTTAAACCGTTGTTGGACCGATTTAGATGAAATTTTGTATAGTCTCGGGGAAGTAGGTACTTTGTATCCCGAAAAAACCCATGTTCTCTCGGGAACGCTAAACCAAGACTTAAATTCCACAGGGTCGAATTTAAGTCGATCGATGGGCCGAGGTTGGTTCTCACCCAGGGGGGGGGGGGGGGGAGCTGCCTTTCCCCTGCCCGTACCCGCTACACCAATCAGCTTGTACCTAATGTATAAAGTAAACAAGACTCATTGTAGCCCATTCGAGAAAAAGTATCTAACCAGTAACCACAGAGCTCTAGAGCTGAAAGTGTTCGGAATCTTCCAAAAATAAGTAAAAATATGAAACAATAGGCAACTATATACAGCTTTTCTAATCTACTAATTATTACCAATTAGTGTCATGGATTAGGACACGACTAGAATAATAGTTTATCGCTGACACTAGTTTCATTTCCGTGTCATGGAAATCTATGTACATGTATGAGATGTAAATGTATGTTTGAGAAGTTATTTTAGCCGTAGGTTAAATATTTGCAACCAGGTACTTTATAAATTCGTTAGCTTCCCTTTTTTTCTATCTTAATATCTTTCTTAGTACCTGGAATATATTCTATGTATGTAGCATTTTTTTGAAAGGCCCTTGGCCCTTAAGTTTAATCTCGTTCGTTAAAAGCAGACATCGAGGTGGCCTTGTCACAAGCCGGACCTCGCTAGTACTCTCTCGTGCTAAATATGTAAGCGAATGCCCTTTACTTTACGTATATGTATAGGTAACCTTTAAAATTATAAACAGTTTGGCTTAGCGCCACCCTCACCACTATACCACAATAGCACAGAATATTTAATAGTACTACATACAGAATGGCCACGGAATCACCCGCCTGAATCTAGCCGGCGCGCAACTCGCGCCCAACTCGCCCTTACCGTCATTTGTTTCATCCGGAGATGGAGAGTGAATCATTGGCCCGCATAGTGTACAGACGTCCTCGCACGAACACAGACGTCCTCGCACGCAAACATTGACAGTTCATTCGAATTGTGTTCTAAATCGGGGTTTTATAGGCCGTGTCCGCCGTTTGACAATAGCCTAATTCCCACCGTTGGGCTTTTCTTTCTCATAGGGGTTTTTTATGTAAAATGATTCACAAACAGGCAGACGGCCCACCTGGTGGTAACTGGTCACCGCCGCCTATAGACATTTGTAACACCATAGGGACGTCACTATGCGTTGCCGATCTCGAAAGGGGAGGACCAGAGGAGAATAGGGCGTATGGAATAAGGGAGGATAGGGGACATGGGATTAGGGAAGGTGGGATAGAAGAATAGGGACAAAGACAGGCCCCCGGTCCTCTCACTCACCGTACGGAACGCAATAGCGAACTATTACTTCACGCCGATATTCCGTGAGAGTGTGGTACTTCCCCGTAAGAGCTCCGGCCCGATTCGAGCAAGAATTATTATTGCAAGGCTCTACCACAATACAGGCTGTTTGTTACAAGGCCACTATTATAGTCGATAATACAACTCAATAGATGTTATCAAATGCTAACTTGGAAAATAATTATGTAGATCCACGTAAATCAGTCAACGTCGATCAATTCATTCTATCACAGCACGATAAGTTTTGATAAGGTATCGGTATCACCCATATCTACCACCCTATTTATACACATTCTAATCGCGATTGTAAATAGGTAATGCTAGATGGCTAAAATAGGGTATATGGGATTTCCCATATCCCTAAATAACTATAAATTATCTCCTTATTTAGCGAGGACTCTATCATCATCATCATTTCAGCCGATAGACGTCCACTGCTGGACATAGGCCTCCCCCAAGGCGCGCCACTCAGACCGGTCCTGTGCCACTCGCATCCACCGCGTTCCCGCGACCTTTACAAGGTCGTCACTCCATCTTGTTGGAGGCCTACCGACAGCTCGTCTACCGGTTCGCGGACGCCACTCCAGGACTTTCTTGCCCCATCGGCCATCAGTCCTGCGAGCAATGTGCCCCGCCCACTGCCACTTAAGGTTCGCAATTCTTCGGGCTATGTCGGTGACCCTAGTTCTACTGCGGATATCCTCATTTCTGATTCTATCACGCAGAGAAACCCCGAGCATAGCCCTCTCCATTGCCCTCTGGGTGACCTTGAGCCTTCTTATGAGGCCCATCGTAAGCGCCCACGTCTCGGAACCATAAGTCATCACTGGCAACACACACTGGTCGAAGACTTTCGACTTAAGACACTGCGGTAATTTGGACGAAAAGACACTGCGAAGCTTCCCGAACGCTGCCCAGCCGAGTCGGATTCGACGATTGATCTCTTTCTCGAAGTTGGACCTACCTAACTGGACTGTTTGTCCCAGGTATACATAATGGTCAACAACTTCGAGCGCAGAGTCTCCGATTATTACTGGAGTTGGCACAACATGGACATTAGACATGATCTTCGTCTTGTCCATGTTCATTTTCAGACCAACTCGATCGGAAACTCTGCTGAGGTCAACGAGCATAGCACTGAGGTCTTCCATGGTCTCAGCCATAACTACTATATCGTCGGCAAATCGAAGGTGAGTGATGTACTCGCCATTTACATTGATGCCTCGTCCTTTCCAGTCCAGCACCTTGAAGGCATCATCCAATGCAGCGGTGAACAGCTTCGGAGAGATTACGTCTCCTTGTCTGACTCCCCGCTGCAGTGGGATGGGCATCGTGGTCTGGTCCTGTAGTCGGACGGACATGGTGGCATTTTCGTACAAACACTTCAACACTTCGATGTACCGGTAGTCAGCTTGGCACCTCTGGAGAGACTGCAGCACAGCCCAAGTCTCGATCGAATCGAAGGCTTTCTCGTAGTCCACAAATGCAAGGCAAAGGGGGAGGTTATACTCTTCGGTCTTCTGTATAACCTGCCGCAACGCATGTATGTGGTCTACGGTACTATAGCCCTTTCGGAAACCGGCTTATTCGGGAGGCTGGAATTCGTCAAACCTGCGCGCGAGACGGTTTGTAATGACTCTCGAAAACAGCTTGTAGACATGACTCAGAAGTGAGATGGGTCTATAATTCTTCAGCAAGGTGTTATCACCTTTTTTGAAGAAGAGCACCACCACACTTCTGTTCCATGCTCGCGGCGTTCTCCCTTCATGGATGACGGAATTAAACAGCGTCTGAGGACTCTATACCTACTGTATATTGGGATTTTATCTACATATTTACAAGGGATCATATTATCTTCATACATTGGACTCCTTAAAAATGAGACCGGTCACCACTGTGCTAGAATAATTACTTAGATATCTTTTGAAAAGTGATATAACACGTCGCAAAATAGGGAAATAGTTATTTTAGTTATATCCTTATTTATAGATATGGGAAACCCCATAATCCCTGTTTGCAGAATGGAATAAAAGCCGAGGTAGTTGATAACATCACGCTCAAAATTAGCTATTCCTTTCTGCTTTAGAGGACGCTGATCTGTGAATCATGAACATCGACGCAAAACACACTAAGTGAAGAATTTACTCTACAAATAACCTCAATGTTATGCAAAGTGAGAACCGCCCGCCCACGGACGGGGTAAGAGCGTAGAAGCGACTTTTATTTCAACAATGGACCATTGAAGGTACTGCGCATCGCTTTCTACGTTATCATCGTCGCTCAAGTACGTTTCCTACTTATAACTTGCTTTGTCTGAAGTACCTATTTAACTAGCTGTCACAACATTCTCGATATTTTTGCATAAGCTTTGTGCTTGCTTTGATGGCTTGCTGGCGTTTGGCGAACAGATGACATTCTCCCTCCAGGAAGACGGTGCGATCTCGGTGGTCTCGACAGTGTATCAACTGGGTGGCAAGCATCCGATGCTAGCACAAACGCCACAGGATCACAGGAGCCGTCTGTTGTCAGACCGCTGACTGTTGTTGAGCTAGCTTGCGGGAGGCAGACGTTCGTTATCCAGGTGAATTCTTAAATATACCTACTAGTAAATATATAAAACTCAAAGGTGACTGACTGACTTATCTATCAACCCTCAGGTCAAACTACTGGACCGATCGAGATGAAATTTGTCACACTAATAGTTATTATGTCGTAGAAATCCGATAAGAAAGGATTTTTGAAAATTACAACCCTAAGAGGATAAAATGGGGTTTGAACATTTAAATAATCTTAACGAATTCTACGCGGAAGGAGTCGTGGGGAAGACTATAGATGAGGAATAAGAATATTTTGAAAATATACCAAAGTATTCAATAAGCAATTTCCACCTATCCAGTTGAACATTTTAAATTGCTGGATTCGGGCCAGCGCGGGCGTTTGACTATATTTAGTTACTCGTAAAGTTCCAATATAAAGACTCTGAAAATAACATAAGAGTAAATTGGGGATAACCTGTGGGGATAACGCACCATAAAAGAAATCAGTTCCGAATTTTGTTAGGAACAATCCTTTCTCCTACCACAATCTAACTTATTCTTAAAGAGGTGTGAAATTTTAGAAATTAAGTTATAATATGTAGATTTAATACTGGTGCATTTAATTTTAAATGAAGTTGTTTTAAATTACTTATTATTATTTAAAAAATAACCGTGAAGTTAACTATAAACACAGGGCTGACACGGACACGGCCTACAAAAGCACGAATTCGAACACAATTCGAATGAAGTGTTAATGTTTGCGTGCGAGGACGTCTGTATACTTGTAAATGTGTGTGTACCAGTACGCGGGCCAACGATTCGCTCTCCATCCGAATTAAACAAATGAAGGTAAGGGCGAGTTGGGCGCGAGTTGCGCGCCGTCTAAATTCAGACTGGTGATTCCGTGACCAATGGCCATTCTGTATGTAATAATACTATTCAAATATTCTGTGCTATAAAAGTACGTTAATACTACGACGTTTTATACGGGATATAGGAAAACAGGAGTGATGTGATGAAATCATTATACACCATGCTCTCTGACCGATCCTGATAAAAGAGGAATTTCTGAATGACTAATTACGCGATTATAATTTTTAGATATATTTTATCTCACCGTAAACATTTTCATGTAACGCCAAGACGAGTACCTTACTATGTCTATTGCTAGCTTAGTATATTTCTAGTTTATAATCAATGAACACATAGATACATATTTGACCTCTCATGCAGGGTCGACGATTGAAAACCTTATGCTAAATTCAATTTATAACCAATGAGCTTTTCGATGACGTATATCTATATATTTCCTCGTGAGAAAACCTGCACCCATCTGCAAGGTAATCAATCAAAGGTGTGTGCGTATGTGTCTATTGGCACCCAACGTGGGGCCAATTGATACGATAAGTGTTTCAAAGACTTATAGTTTCCATGATTATTAGAGTTATTTAAATTGATGTTGCAATGTTGCTTACTGCTTAAGTAAATTTACTGCCTATAGAAAAAACATTAAGTAGAGATTAGGGAATAATGACGTAACCATGATCTTAATATTTCGCAAACACCTCATATAGGTACCTAAATAGGAATATTTTTTATCTGGAAACTCTGATTCGCTGATTTGTTTAGTGATAAGATATCAGATAGTATGGCGTCTCATAGATTACTTACGTACAGTGCTTGACAACAATTGGCGCCAGAACCACTTGATATTGTAACCTACCCCATTTTTATACATGTACCTTCTTAAAAAAACTTAATTAGAATCTATACTACCAAATAGTAAGTCTGTAGAAGAAATCGCGTCTGAAACTTGAAAATTAAAAGAAACTATTAAGTCGATTAAGGGGACTATTAAACGACACTGAACACAAAATATCAATTTTTAGAAAAAAATCGTGTATGTGTGTATGTCCGTCCGGATTTAACTCGAAAACTACTGGACGGATTGCATCAAAATTTGATATGGGTGTAGTTTATAACACTGGTCCACATGTAGGCTATTTTTTATCCATAGTTCCCGCGGGAATATTAAGGAATTTTACGCGGACGAACTCGCGGGCAGAAGCTAGTTCGGAAATAAAACTGAGAGTTTGGTAGCCGCAGCTATAAAAAATAAATATCATATTACTTATATGTATGTGAAAATAAGTCATACAGGTGTAAACGTTTATGCGATTCTTAGTAAAAGTGCCGATTAAAGCACTTAGGCATTAGCTAAAAACCATTGAGGCATTTTTTGTTTACCAGATTTTTGATTTGCGACTATAGAATGTATTTGTTAGTATGTGCATGTTGCAATCGATGGAAGGGTATATACGTCTCCTACGTCTCTGTCACTTAATTTGCACATGATAGATATGATGACTAAATACTTGCGTAATATTTACTTGTTATGATGCCAAAATATCTAACGTGCGGGCTTTTCCGTGACTTTATCACTGCATTTGCCGGAAAACAACTGAAGGATTGTAATCAATGCTAAGTTTTATAATTTTCATATTTTATTCCAACAGTACGAAATAGCGTCATAGTAGGTATACCTTCATACATAGATCACCGCAATCAGGTTCGAGATTTTAAATGAGGAGCCCAAGTCTCTCTAAATATTTATTTAATTTTAACTCTACTCTACCAACAATTCAGGGTCCCGACTTATTTCATCCTCTACAGTCACCATTTAAAACCAGATTTCAGGTTCGTGACACTTATCTTTCGTAAGTATGCTTTCAATTGGGATGGGAGTTATTCTTGAAAGTTCATATGAAACAGTGACGTCATACATCTGTGCGTTTATCAATGCTCAAGTATATTGCAGCAGTTCAGTTATATCAATTAAGATCTATGTTCATTGCGAGTGAGTCAGAGCGTTGAGAGCCGTCATGTATGCAGACAGAGCATGCAGTCACTAGATGAAGGAATACAGTAGGCCCATATTTTAATTGATTAAAAAAAGGCTATGCGCTTGACTGCCCATGGTAGGGTATACTTATATCTCGGTGGATTAGCGACGGTTCATGTTTAAATCTATTTTCATTCAAAGTAACCATTTAGTTAAGTATATACCTAAGCATGATTATTACACATCAAGAGGGAGGGTTGTTTTTTCCTGTATTTGTACACTTTGATCTTGCCAAACGTTTGCTTATCCGAAATAGAGGTTTCAGCAACCTCGCTATCATTTTTGAGGCCCTATTCAACGATAACAAACGGAGAGATATCTTTTTACCCGACTGCGCACCGCAAAGGAGGGTTATGTGTTTACCTGTCTATGTATGTATGTATGTATGTATGTATGTATGTATGTATGTATGTATGTATGTTTGTTCCTTTGTGGCACACTAGAGATCAAACGCGTGGGTCGATTTTAATGAATCATACGTCAATCGATTCGTCTGAATTGCGCGAGTGTCACTGAAGATATGAAATTTATCAAAATTCAAAATGGCGGCTACCAGACGCCATATTGTACAAAATAAAAAAATAAAAGTCAACCAACTATGGCATGTGAGGTATCGTTGAATAGGTATTTAAAAACCATTATTAGGTTTCTTTGACCATTTTTCAGACAAAAGAACCGTTTATGATTTATAACGATTCAAAGTTCCTTTACTAACCACGTAAAGAGGTACCTACCTATCCACCCAGTAGTACATCCGTTCGAATTAGCAACACAGGAAATAATCTAGACCAACGAGTCTTCAAGCAGGTCACGACGACTATAAAATACTTAATAATAATGTTTTTCATAAATCTCAAACTTCAATCAAGTACGTACGCATGTGCAATGTAGTGTACCAGTAGCGTCATCTATCCGTTGACTTGAAGACTTTTAGTTTCGTTATTACATTTAAAGTGTCAATAGTGTGTGTGATACAGTGAAATATAACCTAATTGATTATAGGTACCAATTAGGTACACTAGTCAGTACTCAGCGCTCGTAAATAAATAAAATAGCTACCTAATAGGTACCTACTCTTATGTAGTACCAGTAGCGCCATATATCGGTTGACTTGAAGAATTTTAATAGGTTCAGGCTTATGTAGCGTTTTGAGCCGGGTTAGGTCTCTAGAGGGATTAATAATCAGTAATTTAGATCATCGCAAGCTACTTAATAATCCCCACGATAGCAACTCTCTCCATGAAATGACAAGATTGCGGAATTTACGGTCTTTTAATCCCTAACTAAAAATAATAAAATAAAAAAGTTAATTAAAAAAAACAAAAAACCCGACTGCGTAAAAACTAAAAAGAAAAAAACAAGACTACTTAGTTCAGTAGTAGTTAGGATTATGTTAAGTAATTGATTGCTATTGAGGAATCTAAAGATGCCTACAGTCGGGACCCATTTAAAATCTAGGTTAAAATGTTACAAATAATGGGTCCCGATAGTAGGCATCTTTAGATTCCTCAATAGCAATCAATTACTTAACATAATCCTAGCTACTACTGAACTAAGTAGTCTTGTTTTTTTCTTTTTAGTTTTTACGCAGTCGGGTTTTTTGTTTTTTTTAATTAACTTTTTTTATGAGTTTCTTGCTGTGCTTCTTCTCAGATATGGGTCTTGTCCAAAGCCCTTGTACATGAATTAAAAAAATATATTTTGCTGAAGAAACTACAGAAGAAACTAAGAAGCTGCACCTTAACGGTAAAATAGTATCGAAACAAATAATAAATATTAAACATAACCCTTATGGAACCATAAGGGGGACTTTACCTTCAGCCACCATGAAACAAACAAACACGTCGTCTGTGCCTTGTCCGTTGTGGCCAGTTATATGCGATTCAAAATTGTTATTTCATTGAAGTAATGCTTTACGTCCGGCGTCGCTGTGTGTCAGCTGCTCGTCTCCCAATTTATCAACTACGAGACATCCTTTAGTTTTCAGAGGGCACTCTTTGAAAGTGTCCCTTCTGTCTTTTTTTTATTGCCTTTATTTACATCCGAGAAGCATATTATTTGTTACGGCCTCACGAGTGGGTTTAAAAAATAATGTAATTGAAGTCCAACTTCAATTTCATTTCAAAATTTAACGTCACTCCTCCACTAAGTTTTGGTCGGATATAAAACTCGTAATTTAAGCGTTTCAGAGTTCAGGCTCAGCAGTGATCTGGTGTTTGTATATTACCGTCAAGGAGCCATGCGAATGATTTTTAAGACATTTCTTAGTGTCTGCCAGTGCCAATTCAGGGTTTTCCGAATACCGACGCGAAAATATCTAAAACAATCTGGGCGAATACTCAATCAGTATCGATCAGTTATATCAGGTACCTAACTATTATGTTGCATTGAGAATTACATGGTCTTGTCTTGCCATGCTGCATATACATAAGTAACACTCGCTCTCTCGAAAACAGTGACGCACGCGGCTTATGTTTAACTTTACAAAAATACCGTACACGACATTCAGTCAGTTCTGTAAAGTGTGACACTAATTAATATTTATACAAGTGGCATACTCCAAACAAAACCTTTGCTGATTCAGCAGCGGCTGCACAATGTTTTTATTTTGGCCGAGTTTGGCCCTTTGTTGGCGAGTATGAATGTTTACGCCCGCGAAGTGCTTGAATATGAGTTGGTCCAACTGCTCTAACGCATACCTAATCATAATGCATGTAAAATGTAACTAAGATTCAATAACGTTGTTCCCTTGCATTTCTCTCCCTGCGCGATGACGGTGTGTAAATAGCAAATGCAATGCTATAGCAAATAATGACTAAAGTCAAATATGTTGCATTTGCATGAGGATTACTCCATGAGTCATAGTACTTATACAACGAGGTGTCGCGGAAAATATTGAATCGCACTTCCGTGGAAATCTTGGGTATTGGAAAAACAATTATGAGCACATAGATACGCAATCATTTAAGCTCGAGCCATCACGTGAAACACCAACGTGGGTTGGGCACGGCATGTGTCCCGCGCTGCGTAATATGTGGCTCTTGTTGTGATCATTCTGAATATCATTTGAACATCACATGAATAATTCTGTTACAGCTGACGTCTTTCACAAAATAAAGCACGGTCACGCATATGCAACGCGCAGTGGAAATAAACAAAAATCACTGGCGACTCCGGAGTCAGAGAAACTTTCCTTGCATACAAAGCGGATTCATAATGTAGCCTCATTAGTGAGGTCGTGCCAAACGCGTTACCGCAGTCATTATCACGGCGTTGGCACAGGATTGTTGCAAAAATACAGATGAAATTTCGATTTGCATTCCAAGCAGCAGCGGACATTTAAGCAATATAATAAGCACAAGCTTCTGCGCACGACTTCGTTCGCGTCGAATTCGGTTAAAGCATTCCCTCTGGAACTATGCGTTATTATTCCGAAATAAAAAGTAGCAAATGCCCTTAATTGTCCTCTCTCGGGACTCGAACAACCGCCATACTAAATTTCATCAAAATGGTCCAGCGGTCTAAGCGTGAAGAGGTAACAGACAGAAAGACAAACAGACTTGCTTTTGCATTTATAATACCTACTAGCTTCTGCCCGCGACTTCGCCCGCGTGGAATTCGGTTATCGTATCATAAAAGTAACCTATCCTATATGTCCTTTCCCGGGACTGGGACCCCAACTATATGCATGCCAAATTTCATCTCAATCGGTCCAGCGGTTGAAGCGTGAAGAGGTAAGAGACAGACAGACAGAGTTACTTTCGCATTTATAATACCTGCCTATTAGTACCTATAACTTACTCTGTTGTACAGTCAACGTAGCATTATGTCCTTAATTGTCGAATTTTGTTTGTTTCACGAAGTCTCCTTACCATTTTTGCTGTAGTAAGTAATTTAATTTGCCATACCTAATTCGAATAAAATTAGGCGCATGAATCAAAAATAGATGCCTACTAAGTAAATAGTAACTTCGAGACTAAATCAATCAGGAATCGAAAACATAAAAATAAGTGGAGATTCTCTTAGGAACGACCCTTTGTTCCGGATAGCGGGCAGTTAAAATGTTTCGTTTGCACTGACCAAGAATCACCAATAACCTGAACACTAGCTGTCACAGCACAATAGTAAATTAAAAGTGACAGTAAGTAGGTACTTACTTCTAGATGCAGATGCCACTTTAGATGACGCACAATCACAATGTTTGCCACCCCGGAGTGCGGAAATAAAGCATCCAGTTAGCAAGGGTTATCGTGGGCCTGCCGGTCGTTGTACCACCAATCTGAATCGTATTTTGCAATGTTGATAACGCTATTGTTCTTAGCTTGTTATCGAGTTCAACACGGCGGCACGCACCTTTTGTTTCATAATTAAACTCCGTTTTATTGAATAAAACAATGAGAATAATTGAAACTTCAATATTGTAAAATCGGAACGGAGTATATAGGACAGGTACCTACACAACCTGCATAGGGTAATTTAGCCGGTTTACCGGCCCCCTCTGGTTTTCGGCCATTACGTAGTAAAACTCTAATAACAAGTAAACTTTACCATACTCATTCGAATAATTACTTTAATCACATACATTCAATGGACGCCGACACCTTCTGAATTTGTTCGCTTATGAAATGTTTCAATAAGCTCGTAAAAAAGGCAACGGAATTTAGGCAGTCAGGATTTGTGTCAAAATTAGCGAACTAAATAGTGCGCGCCATTTTTTTCAAGGTAAGTTAAAATGTGGTTTCTTTGGTTTTGGAAACATGGCTATTATCTATGTGCGTTGTAGATGAGTTGAAATAATGTTGTTAAGATTAAAATCTACATGATATTCAGCAAAATCCTTTCAAATGTGATGGCCGGATAACTAGATTGCATTTCGTAGAATCATTTATCAAATAACTTGAAGCCCCCTATAATTGATGGGTTATATTTGCCATTAAATTAAAATCTATTTAATAAACATGTCATTAAATAGAAAATTGGATACAAGCTTATTATTGTATTTAGTTGTCGGCCGCCTATATTTTAACAAATTGATGATCTAAATTAGCTTTTAATTGTTTTGTATTCGGCGGCCGGGAACTATTGTGTAAAGCTACTTTTCGGCCTAGGTTATGTTGTAATGGCCGACAAACAAAAATAGTGTATTTAGTTTTCGGCCGATAATAAAAAAATATGCTTATTGCATATTTGATGATATATGAACTAATTCGTAAATTTTCCAAATTCATATTTATCCTGATTTTGCGCCAGGTGTAAAGCCACCTTTTCAATGTCTTTAATTTTCCATAGAGATCTCAAAATAAACAGATATAAGGACGGCCGAAAATAAGTTTTTATAAAGCGTGTTTCTGGGTGGTTTTCGGCCACCAACTTTTAGTGGCCGAAAAGTGAAAGAAATTGTTTTAATTGTCGGCCGTGTTTTAGCAAACTGCCGAAAATTAGTTAATTCATATTCAATAAAACAGTTTCCATGATTATTCATTTTATGCTTTGTTTAAATTTAAAATATACTGTTTATGAAGCAAGAGCCATTTTTGTAAATAAATAACAGTGGCCGAGAACTGGTTAAATAAGCGGCCGAAAACTAAAACAGGTGGCCGAAAACCACCGAAATTGCTAATTTGTTATAAAAAAAAAATATATAAATAAAACTATACTATTAATTGTAAAAAATGATACAGACTTAGAAGCAGCATTATATTCTTAGTTTATAAATAATATACAGAATAAGTTTTGTCAAACATATCACTAAAATAAATCCATCTGAATTCAAAGTTTTGCTTAACTGGCCGAAAACCGGCTAAATTACCCTATTTTCTAACTAAACCAAAATACCGATTACTCCCATGAAATCATTGATATTTGAAAAATAAAGCACGCGTAGGTAATTATTATCCTCTCTGGCTGAAGGTAAACGTGTGGCCCAGTTCGTTTGCAGTTCGTCTTTTATGGTTGTAGCAGTTGCAAGATGATATTAGTCGATGACTTCATCCCACCAAAACTGAGACTATAAACAAGTCACACAAGGCGACCCTAAGTCGGTTAATGGACGGAGTCATTCACTGTTTTAGGGTGGAGACATTAATGAGAAATGAAAGTATTGTGTTCTTCATAGGGCCCTTTGTTTCTTAAAAAGCTGATGCTTTCATGAACTGCTGTTTAGCTGTTTACTTATAATATTACAAAACCAATAAGTAGACTTGAAAACATGAAATACCTACGTAGATCGGAACTTTTCAAATTTTAACTAACGACCTTCAGTATTTTACGGTGCTGACTGATGGTCTAATACCAACAGTACCTACTTATCATCGACTTTTAACTTGGTCAAGGAGAAAATATAGGAATATCGAATTAAGTACATTTTCAAAAATTTTGAGGTTAATAATAATGTAGTCTGCCTAGCATTTAACGGGCTTATTTTATTTTAATATGTATAGTTAATAGTAGTAAGCCGCGTGGAAACTGTGTACGTGCTAAAGCATGAAGTTAACATACAAAATAATGCTCAAACAACAATAACATTACTTGTTGGTCGTAAAACAGCAAGTCAAAGTCAAACGCAGACGTAATTTTCTTAGTAGGTACAAAATGTAAGATGTTTGTTTCTGGTACATATTCAGATAGCGACGCGAGTGGTCCATCGTGATGGATTGATGAAAGCGCCTTTGAGTTGGATGACTTGTGTGGATGACTCAACAAATTCCTAACAAACGGCTGCGAGCGGCAATTCCATTTGTGATTGCTTCGGCGTCTAACTACGAAGCGCCAGAAACTGTTTACCCACTTGTTTCCAAATCGATTGGCCGCATTTTCGCACGAACCGTTCGGTAAACAGTTGCTATTTTGCTTTGTACGCGTAAACACGTCAAGTACTTACCTCCTACTAAGTTTCTTGACAATACATTATGGTGTTTAATACAGACCACAAAAGCCATTTCCGTCATTTGCTTTATGTTAACAATACCTAGACGTGTAGACGGCTATTACTGAAGAAGCCTTAAGTAGCCTGTCAAACGATGTGCAAAGTTTCGTATAGTAAAGCTTCAGGAAGTCAGGAATGACGGTTAAGTTTGTAGACATATTTTTCTATTCTTCCTACATGGAAGTTTGGACGTTTAGAACAATATCGTCATCTTGTCTATACAGAATACAGGCAGGGCCCATGTAAGAATTGTTTGCTTGAGTAAGAGTTGCTTGAAAAAGAACACTCATTCTCATTTCCCATCTGCCCACTCCATAATTTTGTCTTAAGTAATACATGCATATTACAATGAATGTGACGCGGATATATTAATTAGGTGCCAGGTACAATGAAAATTGCCATTGAATATCGCAAACTTGCATAAATCTCGGTAATATGAGCGTCCGCGAACGTCATACAAGCACTTGTGCAGCTGTGTCGTTCACTCATTCACTAATTCTGCTCTTCAATGGAGTAGTCGGGCTAAGTTTCCCGGGCTCAGTTGTCGTTCCGTGGTTTGTACAGTGCTAAATATTTGAATGCCGTACCGTTAGGCCGCGCGGGTTGATCCAGCGAGCTCTAGATGGCTCCGGTGGTCGGCGCCTTTGTGAGTTTGTCCATTGACCCGTACAAGGCTCGACATCGAACTTCCTACTCACCTGTCGCTTGTTATTTATATCGCTTACTGGTTTATTGCTTGAAGCAGCGATATTGCTGTAGTGGGAAATTCTTCCAGCATATCAGACATGACGGACACCAGTTCAAGTTAAGCCGTCATTAAATCTTCAAGTCTCCAATACTACTCGTATCTTATAGTTGGAAAAATGTATATGTGAATAAATTTTATGCCTCTTGAAATTGTCTCATTTCGCACTTAATGATTTAGCTTTAGAAAGGAATCTTGCTAAAAACTAAGTGGATTCTATCTGATTTCACTTAAATACACATTATACGTCCAACTTTTAAATCGTTTGTTGGTCGTGAAATTAACTTTATACCTTTAAAGGAATGAGTCAATGCTCGATTCGGAACACGGGAGGGCCGTTAAATTTTCGGAGAAAAAAGAGTTTTTAAACTTTTGTCATTTTCGAAGCATTCAATTGCATTCTTTAGAGTACTTACGTTGGGAGAAGTACCTAATTTTGTAAACGCCTAACAACGCTAAAACCTTTACGTTAGCTTACCTTGCCTTCAACAATGTAATAAATATTACACACATAACTATTTTGAAATCAATGGTATGGCATATGTCCAGCAATGGACATCTTTCAGCTGAAATTAATGATGAAAACTAATTGTTTAAGTAATTAAGTCGTCATACAGAGGGTCGGAGATTCAAGTAGGTAAATATTCGTTGGTAAATATGTCCGAAATTTAGTTTAAATTTATCTACCACTGAGCTTGGCAGTGAAGAAATACTTCGTGATTTCTCTGGAACTGCGAAGTACTTAATTGTGTGTGTTTTGCAAAATGTTCGTACCCACCCTAAAACTCCGTTCTCTTCACACATGAGGCCTTTCTGCGGGCTGCATTCCTCCTCGATCGTCCTCGCCTTACACGGTGTGTCGCCACAAGTGACTGCACTGCACGGGAAATCATGCGGTCACATACACGGCACTATATACGTATGGGAAACCCGTCCTCCCATGAGTAAACAAGACTTTTCAACCAAATTTGGTAAGCAATAATTATTAAGCCTATCTATCTCAATCAATAAATCATTTTACCTCCACTTTTAAACTTCAGCTTAAAAACGTTATGGTGCATCCTCTTTAATTCAAGATAGGTACCTTCGTTCGTCGCAAGATTCTTACAAAGAATAATTTGTCGTGTACCGGCTGCTTTAGAGAAACTACTTCCATGAATTTTTCATTGTTCTTCACGTTTTCATCCATTAATGAAATTAGGTTTTTAATTTTCCGTTTCAAAAATTACAACGGCATTTAGCTCAGCACATGTCCATAAAATGACGGACGGGAAATAGAAATTACGCCGATGCTTCTAGGTCCTAAGTCCAGGTAATGGGTGAGTCTAGCACTTATTCATATGCACAATTGACATTATCCTTTATAACTACGTGATTTGTCATCGGAATGGCGGTAGTTGTCGGCATTCAAGCGCTTGTTACCGTTAGAGCAGTGGAATGGGACCGTCCGCTCCAGTGCGCTTCAAGCCTCATGGTAAATCACATGGATCATGGTGATTTACTTCCTTTAAAGTTAGCAATTGCATTTATAAGATTATCGCAAGTAATCCTTCTCGAAGTTAATCCACATCCGAAAGCCAACTCAAGTCAACATTTTCATATCTCTGATTATACGACGCGTCAAACTTCGGTACATTGATTGTGTTAATTGTAAAATACTCATTGTAGGTATGTTCCAATTTGATTACAGTTCTCAGCTCAAGTAAAAATAATTATAAAACTTTACATATAAATCCCTAAGTAATACAGGTACAGTACCGTTACCACTACATAAAGCATACGATTATTTCATTTAACAACAACAAGCCGAACGTCGTATTGTATAATAAAATAACTGCTCAAATATTTTGAAATAATTACATACCTATTTGAAATGTCGTTTCTTGTCGAAACAAAGGTATTTGGTATCGTATAGTGTATAATAAATTAATTAACTTTTGATGTATTTCATTAGCCCCCGTTGAGTCACGCACACGCATCGTAAAACAATAGTTTGACGTTCGAGAACTATATGGAAGCGTGCGCACGCGCTAGTAATTTACACATCCGACAGCGTTCCTGGATTATGAATTAGGATCTCGGTAGGTACACACGTTTAAAGTGATGTTGACGACGATAAGCTTCCACCACCACAGCCTATTCAGTTCACATAGGTACGTCCCACGGCTGGACACAAGCCTCCTCTAGTCAGAGGGATTGAGCTTAAGTCCCCACGCGTGTTCATAATTTATTGAGTCCAAAAAAAGCCGAAGACGTCTAATCCTGTGGTTTCACCTACCACCTCTCAAACAGAGGGTCGAGGGTTCAAAACTGACGATAAACTTAATGTTAATAAATTCAACACTTGCATTTAAATACTGGTTTCAAAATGAAGCTGTTCTACGTCGTAGCAACTCCACCGAAATAATTTAAGCATTTAAAATCATGAATCAACCTATTTACATCTGAGAACGAAATGTTACTTTCAAAAGACCCTTTCAAATGATGGGATAAGTCGAACTCAATAACTCTAGCAGTTTCATAAAGCCGTGAATTCGCGTGATTCTATTTAAAAAACCAATTCAACACGCATCTGCGAGCCAGATCTTGCTCTAAAAAGAGTTTCTTACAATGACATATGAATGGAAACTGGATTGTATATATTAATACGTAATTCGGTATGGGCCCTGCATTAAGGGGGAATATAATAGGTGCCAAAAATGTAAATAATAAGAGCACACAGCCCCCTCTAATTCGGCACATCGTGCGTCAAACTTGTCTCGACATGAAAAAGCCAGATGTTCTTTTAATCATCGTTTTCTTAGCTTTAATTTGGGGCTGACGTTATAAATTGTTGATAAACTCGCTAGTCTAAAAAGTCGTTGAGAATGATAAACTGGACGGTTCCAGCGGCTTTGTGACTGTTGTTCATTCGTATTCTCATTTTCTATCCTTTTGTTTCTTGCTATGAGAAAGAAACGAATGTCGTGTACGGCATTCATCACTTGTGCGTGCAGTATGATTTTGCGACCGCGTAAAAGAAGTATGGGGGTTATTTATGTGTCCGCAGCCACCCCATAAACGGAGCAAATATTAAAGGATATTTCCAATAAAACGTTTTTAAACGAAGCTGCGGTCCCCCGCATGGTCGGGTTTTATTTAACTCCACCACATGGTTCCCCGCGCATGTGGGTGCGCCGTTCTATTCCAGACGCGACTCGTTTTTATTAAAATTAATATATCTTTAATTTATTACTTTACCACAATGCAGAGCGAGCTCTATGCAGCACAATGATGTGTTGTTGAGACAGGTTAGTTTTTTATGTTCTCGGTAGGCAATCGCGCACACAGGCCACATCACATGATGGTAAGCGGTCTCTGCAGCCCATGGACATTTAGAAATCATAAAATTTCGATTGCATTGCCAGCCCTAAGGTCTAGAAGATGGGATGACTCAATGCCATTGATTTTACCGGCTGACTTACCCCCTTACCGAACCGTGCGAGCACTGTGCTATTTGGCAGCAGGTTAGGCAGTGGTGGCTATCCGAACTGCTCTTGGAAACTGATGTTTCTCATCATACTATACCTACCTCATACGGTTTTTCATCAATCTACATATTTATATTATAGAGGGAAACTACTTATTTCGAGAGTCACCATGGAAAATCTATATACTAAACTAATATGAGTCCTGTAGGAGAAGTCGCGTCTGAAACTTGAAAATTTAAAGAAACTATCAAGTCATGGGGACTTTATAAACGATACTGAACACAAAATAACGATTTTCAGAAAAAATACTGTGTGTATGTATGTATATATATATATATATGTGTGTATGTATGTATGTATGTCCGGATTTAACTCGAAAACTACTGGATGGATTGCAACAAAATTTGGTGTGGGGTAGTTTATAACACTGGTCAACATAAAGGCTACTTTTTATCCCCGAAAAACGCATAGTTCCCGTTAAGTAAATAAAATGCAACTTGGATTTGGCTAACTATCGCAGAACCCGATAGCGGTAGCACGGCACGATACAACTAATAAGTATATCCTTGTCTAGCTCCCATAGTATAGTAGAAGCTATGCTTAGTTAGAGCTAAGTCAATTTGTGTGAGATGCCCCAAGATATTTATATTTATTTATTTTATATGGTTAAAACTACCTACATCATCCCTCCAAGAACGAAAATAAGGAACTACATAAATGAAAATGCAACAAAGGGATGTCGTTGCACGCATGCGGTGCGAGCACTGTCTTTTCTCTTAGCTCTTTCTGATTTTGTCGATCGAATATGTTTTTTTTATTCGTTTTGTCGAAACTGTAGGGAGTGTAGGGTGATCTCATGCACTCGTTCGTTATACCCATCGGTTAGTCACAAACAGAAATAACCCGTTCCAGATCCTCATGGATCTTCTGGAGCCGTCGAGCGAGTGACGTGATCCCGTTTAGAGACGGTAAACAGGAGCGATAACTTTTGGCCTAAATAGGTTTCAGGAATCGATAGTCCGTAATGTTCAGGGAACTGTTATGGAGATAGCGGTATTTTGAGTTGTAGTTTTTCTTGTACTACCTTGCCTTTTGATATGAATCATTGTACTTACTAATCTTAATTCTTACGTAGTTTCAGTTTCAAGTTTCAGTCTAGTTACATGGATGAATACCCTTATAAGGTTAAATAACTTCTGCCCGCAACTTCGTCCGCGTGTAATTCAGTAATAGCGTTCACGCGGGAACCAAGCGCTTTTCCGGGATACAAAGTAGCCTATGTCCTCTCTCGGGACTCGCTATCTCCATGCCAAATTTCATCCAAATCGGTCCAGCGGTTGAAGTGTGAAGAGGGCATAGACAGACAGACAGACAGTGTTACTTTCGCATTTATAATATTAATATGGATAATATGGATTCTCATAAGCAATTAATGTTCACTTTATATAAAAATCCTCTCTAAGGTAACTTACTTAAATGTGGGTGGACAAGCATCTGATTCGGTTTAAAAAACTCAGTCTTCCTATTGTATAGTCTGGAACTTTAGAATGTCCATTGCATAGTAAAAACCTGCTATTTTCTCTTGTCCATTTCCTCATTTCTCATGCTACTTAATTTTGATAATTTTGTTCTGTGTGATACGGATCCGTCCTAAAATGTTACTGCTAATTCCTTTTAGTAAGTATATAACTAAGACGCAAAATCACCATTTTGTTACGGAATACGATACAAAGAACTGGTACTTTAACATGAGAAATATGTGCATTATCACTGCATTTCTGCTTGTATTCTTAGAGGTGGGCTCATGTGCTGAAAACAAATCCGGAAAAGGTAACCTTACAAAAAACCAGGAAACAGACTTTGGCAAGTATCGACCAACGTGATAACTTATAACTTAGGTGTACTGTCTATTAACTGAATAGAAACAGTTAGTTTTTAGTGGTAACTGGAGAGTCATGGTGAGCGATGGCGGGTGAACGACCCGTGAAGTCATGTGCGAAACTTTTTTGGCTCGACCTCCATCGAGTCGATTGCGGCCACCCGCTATCTCATAGAGGCTATCTATAGTTCGCATCATTCAGGCTAGTGAAACGAACTAATATGGAACATACATGGGCGTAGCTGTAGTTTTACAATGAGCTACTTATAATCTTTGTAGGATGGGCGGGAGGGTTCCAGGTTTACAAATTAAACTTTTTTTTTAATCGGCAAAATCGTAGACAAAAGAGCGCACACTCTTGATAAATCATACGATTTCTAAGCGTTGTCAATCCTGAGGCAAGCCTCTTGTTATTAATCGAACCTATTAAGTAGACATTTTGCCATCGTAATAGGATTATCGTTATAGTTATGAGGTTCAGAAAATGGTAAAAGTAGAGTTAAAATAAGCCACAGTTAAAATTAGAACCATAAAACTCAATTTTAAAGTTTGTATGGAAGAAAAAAAAATATGAAGATGAAGAAGAATAGTACATTATTGCAGAGGCCGCCAAGTAGCGCATTGCCGGACGAGTCGGTTCGCTTCGCTCAGCCTTCTATTAGTACGAAGTCCGGCAATCGCAATTGCGGCCGAGGTATATATAATGCTTTTCTCAAACAGCGAGGAAATACGAGGTAAGGTGTCGGGGCAAGTGCGCCAGGATGGGGTAAGTGCGCCTAACATAAATATATCGAAACCTATAAATATTACTCAACTAGTAGTTGGCTGTTTACAACGCATAGGGGCGAAATAAATTTCACACAAAAAACACACGACAACAATGTTTTTGCTGGCCAAGGCCGGCAATGGACAGCCTCTCGTCTTCTTTTTTTGAAAGTAACACGAACATTTCCGAGCATGTTTGAGAAAAGACATTTATTCGCTGCACTTTAGACAGGGTAGACAACAAAATATAACTTTTCGATTAATAATGGCGTATACTTAAGTCAATATAAATATCCATGTACCTGAACAATGGAAACAGAATAATCAGTGCACCCCGGGGGCCAAGAATAGTATTAGTATTTCGTACTCAAACTCGGGTTATCTTGTACCTACACCGGCCTTATTCGATTGAAACTTGCTAAAAGAAAGTTTTTAAAATGCATCATTTTCAATGGTTCATAGACAGCACACCTCCACTAAAAAATAATCGCAGTTTACAAAATAATCATTGTAAAAAAACTTTCCTGTTTATTAGTATCAATATTTTCAAAGCACAAGAATATAATTTAATAACAAAAAGATAAATAGAAAAACGACAAATAATATTACAACAACAATTACGTATACAAAATGCTGCAAGCGCTTCGAAAAGACATGTTTAAACTCCGCCGGTATGCTTGCGTGTGTTTGGTTCATACGCCTCCCGTTAGTTGGCGCTGTCGTCGTGCACACTGGCAATATGATGACGCACGCATAACGTTTTCGGACGGAAGACAGAATAGTGTCCGTCTTTCTCGTTGAAGGTGCGTAGCGGCGCTAGTGTATTGAATTGCGACTGTCTTCGGATGTAACTATCGAGTACAGAACAGTACAAAGGATACGATGATGACCCGATAGATGGAGCTGTTTTGAAATTTAAGTTAATGCGTAATGTACTGAGATATTATACGTAGATGAAGCTATTAGGTATCATAATAAAGCAAATTAGATAACGTTGGGGTAGGGTAGACAGTGTCTTTTTGTCTGTATGGAGTGCACGCCACTGCGCTGCACAGAAGACACAGTTTACACAAAATAAAAAATACACAAAAAAATGCACGACTGCTTCTTTAGTTTCCATTTTATTACAACCAATTTAGACACACCAACATCTCTAATAGTTTTATAATCTTGTAAGTAATTTGCGGAAGAAAACGTAACTACGTTTGTACTTTGTATGGAGAAATCATTGACCTATAATAACATATGGACGAACAGTGCTTAACAGAATATGTCAAAATGTATGCTAATAACGCCTCTTTATAATATGTGTCAAGATAAATATAAGATAAATATTTTATACAAAAGTAAACCTAACACTATAATTTACTGAGCGTCAAACGGGTGCCCGAGTTGTTCGGGCAACCGTTTTGACGGGCCATTTTTCTTCGGCTGATTGTGAATCCACTTACAATAGATCAATTCAATTCAATTCAATCATTTATTCAGCAAATTGGCCACATAGGGGCACTTTTACACGTCAGAAAAAGAATTTACCAGCGCTTCCTAGACCCATTGCTTGAGAAGAAGCGCCGCAACAAACTCAAGCAGAAGGCCTTTTTTCAAAATTTACATTACATGTATAAAATATACATATAGTTACGTACTAAAATTACATTGCAGGGATGTATAGTCCCTAACTTAAACTTAAATCTAAGATCTTAGAGATGGCCTCCATTGTCAAATAATTATAAATTCCATAGATGTCGACAGTCTCAAAATGTCAATAAATAATGAAATAGGTACATCATGTATAAAAGAGTTCATCAATACATGTCAATAAGAACATGATGAGGTCTCTCGCTTAAAATGTTTGACTTAGTAATATATTTAAAGCTAATGATTATTTTTAAACGTCCTTGCAAGCATGAACAGACCGGATCAGATCAATGGGAGAAATGTACTGCTTACTGCCAACTGGCGACTCTTAAGGAGATAAAAACTACTCGTGTACTTCAGTTTAGTGTAGAATTTCACGTACAGGCAGACAGGCGGATGCTAGTATCGCGTAACTGCAGTTATCACCTGCTAGTATCGGTTACGGTATGGTGGTGGTCGCTGATAGCTGGAATGGTTACCGTGCCGACCGGCGCAGTGGCGTTGACCCGGTTCACATACTGGCTTTATCAATGGTTGCCATGACAACCGAATGACTATCATTTCTGTACCGTATCGTGACCGTATCTAATTAATAGCTAATTCAGGAGCGCTTTCAGACTAGGCTGCATTACATCACATCACAGAAATACCTACTACAATACAGGTTATTCGGGAATCGAGGGATTCTACAGCCGATCTCTTTTCAGCTTAAATTGGTATAATATGTAAAGTGACAATTAAGTGACACAGCATATCCTTATGCTTTAAACGTTATTCGGTATTCGAAACCTAAATTGTCAGTAGCCCAAGCTTAATGCAATCGTGAAAAGGCAATGAGACGGAGGAAAGAAACAGTGTAATATCTACCTAAAAAAATATGTAACACCTACAATATTACTTGTATTCTGTACAAATAAATGAATTAATTCTAGGTGCCCTGAAGAGTGAAATAGAAGAGTATTTCACTCTTGTCATACTCTCTACCGATATGTAGAGAGTGTGTTTCCGCATCCCTATTTATGTTATCAAATAGGTTCGAATTACGGGAATCTTACTGCTCTAAGCTATGACTTTATGTAAAACACGGACCGTTAATGTGAAAAGGACTGATGGTAGCATAATCAAATAACCGTACGCACTTACACAAATGTATGCAAAGGAAGAGCATTATTTGAGAGCACAGATAATCTCTGCAAACCACACAGTTCCCGCGGGGATGCGATAACCGAATTCCACGCGGGCGAAGTCGCTAGACGCTAGTAAATACATAAATATCCATTTGATATGCCTGGGGAGCGTTCAAGTATTACGTAACGCAATTTTAGGAAAATGTTAACCCCCCCCCCCCCCCCCATGTAACGCGCGCCGTAATGTTTTTCAGTAGTAGTAGCTCCCCCTTAGTAAAATATTACGTAACCACCAAGTGACCATTTTTAACTAAAAGTTACAATTACGAGTATGTGGCGTAAAGTACCGGAAAGTCTGAAGGGTTAAAAAAAACAATGTTACGTAACGCGTAGTTCAAACTCCCCCTCCCGACCCTGTAACGCATCGTAACGTTTTACAAGATTGGATGGTGTGGCTCTACATTTTAGTAACGAATAAGCAAAAATACTGTCGGCCAAAGTCTAGTATAGTTTTTTTTTTGGAAAAAAAAGAAATATAGGTAATGTTTCTTTAATAATAAAAACCGGCCAAGTGCGTGTCGGGCCACGCGCAAAGTATAGGGTTCCGAAGTTGACGATGCCCACAGTACCTTTCTTAGACTTATTATCAACTAGCTAGCCTGTGGTATGAATGACGTGCCCGCCCGACGCCCCTGCCGCTCGAGAAAAATCATCATCATAAGTTGGTCGACTATTGCTCGTAAGTTTGTACAGCCTACTTAGCTGTGATAGTTTTCCTTTCAACTACGTTATATATGCCACAACCGTGATTTTTTTCAGCCATCCAAATACCACCATTTAGCTGGCAGGGGGGGGGGGGGGACACGTGACCCTAACAAAAATAGCACTTTAAAGCTTAATATTTCACAAACGCATCACTTAATCAAAAAATGGTTTTAACAAACCCACAATATTTTTTCAAGACCTATTCAACGATATGCCGCACCATGGGGTACGCAAGAAAAAAAAATACATCCCCACTTTACGAGTAGGGGAGGTACCCTATAAAAAAAAATATTTCAACATTTTATTGTACCACTTTGTCAGCGTAACTAATATGCATATTCATGCCAAATTACAGCTTTCTAGAACTAAGCATCTCCGAGCAATAGTGCGGACAGACGGACGGACATGGCGAAACTATAAGGGTTCCTTGCGGACTTCGGAACCCTAAAAAGCACCTTTTACCAAAGTTACCTACTAGACAATTATATGAACACTATATGATACATTGCCAACCACTGTCATAAAAGTAATTCAAGGAATTTCACGTGGATTATATCTAAATTTGATAAAATGAAGAAAATCTGGAATCCATTTCAATTAAAAAAGTGCCAAGTTGGTCCTTAATCTCTTCCATTTTGATTTTGAAATCGTGTAGTTTGAAGTAGTGTGTTCACGAGTAAATACACACAGTTACATACAGTTTTATATATACTTACCTATTATAAATACGAAACAATGAAGTTAACCTTCCTCAATATTCTTCCTGGTTGTTTTGGCTTTGTAAGTGGCAGGTAAGTTAAATAAATACAGTAGCATTCTTCTACGCGTTTGGACATTACATATACAGTATCTACTTATTATTTCTATGCAGATGTTGTTCGTAACAACTGGTGGGCAGCATCGTCTTCTAAGTCCTCTAAACCAGATATACTGCAATCTGTTTGGTAAAAAAAATGAGTCAATTGCGCGTCGAGCAAGCGCGGTAGGGTCCCGTACCAAACACGATGACATATTCTCGTAATTAAAGATCGTTTAGTTTTTCCTCCAACCCTTATAGTTCTAGGTATAGTACCTATAAAAGTATACATATGTCTTCTTCGCTGTCGTTACATAATTGGTTGTGCGTCTTGTTTTGTGGGCTGCGCCTCTTGTGCTCGAGATTATTATTGTCTGGGGCCTCATTCGAGTTTACAAATTTAGGGCAGATTCTATTGCAATATTATCCCGATAGAATCCTTAAAATAGGATATTTATTTCACAGAAATGCTCATTATGTGATAATATGTTGCTAAATTGGGAGATAATGTATTAATTTAGGAATTTTCCATTATGCCTGTAACTTATATTAGGTCCTTACATATGAAATTGGCGTTTGGCGAACTGGCAACTTTGATTCAAAATATGTGGCGTTCGGCTAGGAATTCCAAATTCAAATTTATTTCAAATTTAAGACCATGTATTTCTGTGTTCGAATTACGAAATTTATTTGTTATCGCGTCATTTGTTTTTCTTTCACATCGTTCTGTTCACAATATGGAGAACTTAAAATATCGCTATATTTACGAATATGAGTTTCACCTCGGCACTAGTGCTGCAGAAACGGCTCGTAGGATTAACAATGCGTATGGGGAAGCTACTGCAAAAGAAAATACGGTACGTTATTGGTTCCAACGTTTCCGTTCTGGAAATTTTGACCTACAGAACAAGCCTCGTGGACGGCCGGAGACACAAGTTGATAACGAAGAATTAAAAGCAATTGTGGAAGCAGATCCATCGCAAACCACGTCAGAGTTAGCGGCAGGCTTCGGTGTGAGTGATAAAACCATTTTGATTCACTTGAAACAAATTGGAAAAGTGAAAAAACTTGAAAAATGGGTACCGCATGAATTGAGCGACGCAAACAAAGAAACACGCGTCGAGTGTTGCGTTTCACTTCTCAACCGGCACAATAATGAAGGCATTTTGAATCGTATCGTTACTTGTGATGAAAAATGGATCTTGTACGACAACCGGAAACGTTCTTCACAATGGTTGAACCCAGGTGAACCAGCCAAATTCTGCCCGAAACGAAAGTTGACTCAGAAAAAGGTACTGGTAAGTGTCTGGTGGACTAGTGCCGGTGTCATCCATTACAGTTTCTTAAGATCTGGGCAAACAATCACGGCTGATGTGTATTGTCAACAATTGCAAACGATGATGGAAAAGCTAGCCATTAAACACCCAGACTGGTCAATCGATCTAGCCCACTGCTGCTTCAGGACAACGCTCGACCACATACGGCACGTTTGACGGCCGCAAAACTACGGGAGCTGCGACTGGAATGTCTTCGACACCCACCATACTCCCCGGACCTTGCTCCAACTGATTACCATTTTTTTCGGAATTTGGACAACTTCATGCAAGGAAAAAAATTCAATTCTCACGAGGCTGTCCAAACGGCCTTCAAAGATTTTATTGATTCTCGCTCACACACTTTTTTTAGTAAAGGAATCAATGAACTACCTTCGAGATGGCAAAAGTGCATAGATAGCCATGGTACATACTTTGACTAAATAAAAAAATAGTTCCATAAAAAAAAATCGTTTTCATTTCTGCCATATGAAACGCCAATTTCATATGTAAGGACCTAATACTTAACCCCGAATGAGGACCCTGGGTGCTAGTTACTCAGTGATCCGAAATCTCAACAATGATAAGAAGTAGACGGAACAAATGGCTTTGAGAGATGAACAGACCACAGGCGATGGGACAAAGGTTCTATTTCTTTTCAGTTAGTACGGGACCCTAAAAAAAACACTGCCATTTACGGATTGCATCTTCTACCATCTGACAGACCGATTAGTGCTAAATATGGCGGTCATCATCATCTCATGCAAAAAATAACTATACCTACTCCTTTATACAGACCTCATATAAAGATTATATATTATTATTCTCAGATTTTTTACAGACCTTGGCATTGGTGGAAGTCTCAAAAACTTTTGAGATATCTGCTCAAGATTTTGTTTAAATATGACGCATTTATAATATCTTGCACCAAGCTGTCGCAAGCCGGGAGACGAGCTGTCGGTAGGCCTCCAACAAGATTGAGCGACGACCTCGTGAATGTCGCGGGAAACCGGTGGAAGTAAGTAGCACAGGACCGGTCTGAGTGGCGAGCCTTGGGGGAGGCCTATGTCCAGCAGTGGACGTCTTTTGGCTGAAATGATGATGATGATGGCACCAAGCTGTTAACTTCGGGTTAACCGCTTAACTCTGATTTATTTGTATGAATTTGACGTGGGTTAAGACCCGAGGTTAGCGGCTTGGTGCAAGTGGGCCTAAGTAGTTATGCAACAAACCGATAATTCTAAGTTATCGAACGTTACCTAAGTCCCTATAAATAGGTAGATACTTAATAGATCTATTAAATAACCTCTCAGTCGTATTGCCATGGTACTTTAGAATTAATGGTTTCCGTATTACTATTGAATAAGGAGCACAGTGCGACCAGCAACTCTGAAGCCTTATGAGTTCAAGTACAGCCTACGTGCAATCTGGGAAATGTACCTACATACAAATAGATTTATGCGGGGGTCTGTATGCACAATATATAGCAATGGCAAAACTAGACTACGCGTCTTTCCCTGCTTGTCTACATCGCCTAGAAACGTCTTATTTAAGGCCCATACCTTCTCCTAGTGTTTTGATAATGCCGCTTCGAAACGTAGGTTTCATTAGGAATCTATGAAAGTGATAGCGTAAGTATATTTTTTCATTTCAGCCCAGCTAGCAGTGGGACGAAAATAGCGGCTGTAGTAGTAGTCGAAGTTTTGAACATTAATGCTGTCAAAGAATGCTAAAAAATGGTCATACCACCAAATCCAAACAGATGTTAGGGAAATTCCCTTTCCTCCCAAGCGAACCTTCTTTTGCCAGCAATTACAGAAGTACATCGGAACAAAACAAAGGTGAATTCTACCAGTCCTCCGCTCCCATGGAGTCGACATTCTTTATGTGGCCGTCCACAGCGAGGTAAGGACGTCGTCTCCAATTAAAGCGCTCCCGGATCGGGCCGGGATAAAAACTTGATCCCACTCACAAGGCGGCTAGCGGTTGCGCTTGCGCAGACCAAAAAGTAAGCGCATTCCTTTGTCGAGTGGAAACGAGTCGCGGTCGGCCGCACCAGTGGGAAAAGTCGCGTACCTCTGGGCCATGGGGCATGGAGACGCAGAGCTGATAGATACATAATATTGGATGAAATATAATTGCAGACTATTCGTATTTAGATGAATGAGCGAACGACGAGAGTGTCAACAATCATTTTCTTAAACCTATTTGATTTACTTACTCTACTTATTTTACTTCAGAAAAAAAAAAACGAGAGAATTCCTATGCTTATATTATTTTTCTTCGTCGTACTCTTCAATGCTGAAGGTTTAGTTACCTAGAAAGCTTTGGCGGAAGAGTTGGCGAGCGGCTTCCATACAACTCTATCCTCCGGCTCTGTGCTGCAGTCAGAGTGACAGTGCAACCTCCTTTACGGAGTCAGACCAGCGGCTTGTTGACAAATCATAACATTCATAATAGCTACTACTACTACTACAGCCTATTTGCGTCCCACTGCTGGGCACAGGCCTCCACTCATAATAGCTGTTTGATAAAATTCCAATTTCGAATAAAACCAAAAGGCACGTTACAAATGTTACAATACTGAACATTATCTACGTGCGTCAGTTGGGCTATCAAATTCTTTTCAATTTCACCAAAAATAAAATCACTCGACGAATATAACTACTATTCACAAATTTCACAATGCATTCCTGGAGTTCGCCAATACTTCCTATACCTACAGTAAGCATGAGAAAATCGCCAGTAGTTGGGTCATTTTATTGCGAATTTTGTAATTTCTCATTCCTTATCGTTTCTGGAAATATGCTGTTATTGTTGATTATCTTTAAACCGACAATGTTTTATAATAAAACTACTTAAGTATCGTATTTTCAAGAACCGTCGAAATGGCAGCAGCGTGCATAATCGCATGGAAATAGGCGAGTTCGTCCAGATTTTCAAGGTACCTACCTACCATGAAAGAAAGAGATATAAAAAATACCTACGGACACTGATTGGCGCGTCATGTGCAAAATATTGTGCCAATCAGAAAACAGGTAGGTATATGCTAGCGGGATAATGCCACATAAATTGGTTGGATATTACTCATTGATGAAAAAATAAATACTCCAATTGAAATTCTGTTTTTCGGTATGCTTACTGGTAGATGCGTTTGTCATAATCAAATCGATGTCACTGGTAATTTATTTGTACCAAGGATATCAAGGTTATCGAATTAGAAATTAGGAACACATCAGAAAATGGCCTCGTTTTTTTCAAGTCGTGTTTAGGTTTACAATAGTACATTATTGCCGTGGCCGGGAAAGTAGGCTTCGTACATATTAAAGGGCCTCGGCGAAGCCTCGGCCCTTTAAACCAGTACTCAGCCTGCAAAGCCTTTCACGTGCCGAGGCTTATATAGTGCTTTTCTCAAAAATGAAAAAAAACCTTGATATTAGGTATTCATAATACAGCATTGACACGCACGCAAAGGTAGTCAAGTACTTACAACAAATCCAATGGAACGCCAGTCTTCTTTCGTATTCACCGATATTTGACTTTAACAGACACACTAACACGACAAGTTAAAAACTCGCATGTAGATTTCTCGTTTTTTATAAAAATTAAGACCTTTTATCAATTTTTAAACCAAACTAGTAAACTATTTTCATGAAATTTAGCTAAATAAATCTGATACAAGACAAGAACTCCCGCTCTTTATGGATCGTTCTTTTTTTAAATTCCGTTCTGAAATACATTGCGCTGTTTCAGACACGGATAAAAACGTTTGGTTTCGCGTCAATTGACAGATACAGAACATGCAGACTTGGCTGTTTGGGAATTCCTTCGCGTATTTATCAGTTTAAAAAAAAAGTACCTGTACGATAATGAAATTTCATACAACATTCCCTGCGCTTATACATGCCGCGGAAGTAAATTCATACGAATTTCCGGGGCATGCAGTTGAGTTTTTTTTTTTTAATTTTTGACTGATTGTCAATGACGCACTTTGCGGTTTGACAGAAAGCAGACAATGACGAGTTTCCCCGCCATTTTTGAGAAAAGGTCTTTTATCCGGCATGTCCGCTAGTTACCATAGCCCGTGGCTCGACCCAGTGCAGGGCGTAATGCGGCGGTGCAAGCGGTCGCGTTCTCACGGGAAACGGCCCCTGCGCCCGCGCAGTGCGTTCCGGACCATCCCGGGACAACGAGGCATGCACTAGAATTAGCTCGATCGATACGTTTCAATTGTGAATCGATTGATCGTTGCGAACATACTTAGTGTCCCTTAGTAGTCTTGTTATGTTACGAACTCATTGTATCATTCTAGTAATTTAGTTTTCGTCTGTTTTTAGGGTTCTGAAGTCCACAAGGAACCTTTATAGTTTCGCCATGTCCGTCCGTCCGGGGTTCCGAAGTTGACGATGCCCACAGTACCTTTCTAAGACTTATTTAGCATCTTAGCTAGCCTGTGGTATGACGTCCGCCCGACGCCCGAGCCGCTCGAGAAAAATTATTGGTTTTTTAATCATTTCAGTTGGTCGACTATGACTCGTAAATTTGTACAGCCTACTTAGCTGTGATAGTTTTCCTTTCCACTACTTTATATATGCCACAACCGTGATTTTTTTCAGCCATCCAAATATCGTGTTAATTACGGTTACAGACTCTGCGAAAACTACCTAACTTACCTCCGACGTTATATTCTGACTGCGAAACTAACTAAGAATGTTTGTCTGTCTGTCTGTCCGTTACCTCTTTACGCATAAACCGCTGCACGAATATAGCATGAAATTTGGTATGGCAATAGATGGAATCCCAGGGAAGGACATAGTTTCCGTGGGGACGCTATAACCGAATTCCACGCGAAAGAAGTCGCGGGCAAAAGCTCATCATTTATATAGGTAATTTAAATCGCTACTTTGGTGCTGTCAACTCTAACTCTAACGTCAGTATACGTAGCCAATATTAGTAAAATAAAATTGTAGGTTGAAGTTTGTGGGGCTGGAGTAGAACACGCCGCATACCATATGGAGGGAAAGGTCAGCCAATGCTTTGGCGGAACGAAATGCTGTGCTACACTTTTAACAATTTCCACGACTTCTCTGTTGAACTGCAATATTAAGTATATTAAAAAACTAATTTGTATTTCTGATTACCTGGCCAGTTAGGTACATCTACATGCTGATGCTGACCAATAGCGAGGAATCATACTTAAGGACTGGACCATTTCTGTAACTCAACTTAATCCCACGTCCTGCCTGTGAATGTTTTCCTATCTTTTCATTTCGCAAAAGACTCACTCTTTTGCGAAATGAAAAGATAGGAATACATTCAAAGGCAAATGTAATACAGGGGCCTCATTCGAGGTACATAAGGGATTTCATAGGGAATCTATAGGGAGCGTCAAATCGTCACGGCAAACTTTTAAATCTAGGTACTTCAAGTTGATTTTCAACGCCGTGACGTTTTGACATTCCCTATAGATTCCCTATGACATCCCTTTTGCGCCCCGAATGAGACCCACCAGTACCTACTTAAGTGCTTGATCTGTTGTTCGACGGAACATTCTCTTAAAAGCAGACAACACCAATATCGTAGAGGCATACGAATAGACAATAAACAGAGACATGTAGTGAGTATGTATTATGGCAGAAAATTCAAGGGTAGTCAAGTAAATTGATGAATGGTCCATAGAAAGAACAGTAAGACTACGAGTACTCATTGTTCCTGTGATGTTTTAAGACTGTACTGGTAATTGCGGACGCAGTTTTTACTTTAAAAAAGGAGGCGATTCCTAGACCTACCGCTTCTCCAGTAGGTAGGAAGAGAATGACTCCCAGCTAGGGCAGCAAGGCGTACGGAAAAGGACTATGATTTGGGTAGTAAAAGGAACGAATTTGAGAACTAATTCATGCATTTTATGTTTAAAGTTATCGTTCTTCCTTCGGGTCCTCAGTGATTGTAGTTTCACAGCTTCTCATGACAAAAGGAAGGCCATTTCCGAACTACGATTATTTTCACAACGTGATGTTCCATACAACTTCTCGTAGCTATTTTCGACACAAACTACAAGTAAACTTGTCATTGAGAACAATGAGTAAGTCAATAATCGATTCCAAAATACCAAATCGCTTAACTATAGTTCCGTGACGTACCAGTCACCAGAATAACTTAATTGGTGTTGCTACATTATGCTTATGCCCGTTATCAGTAATTTTACATATTTCCTTAAAAGCAGGGTTTTCCTCAGCGATTAGTTAAACTGGTATTAATTAGTTTAAAGTATGGTAGTTTAAGACGAGTTCGTTGCACTTTTTAATTAATTGTTTGAAGGACGCATTCCTGGAGAGAACGGGTCGGGACATAGCGCCGTACTGCTCTAATTGAAGGGTCATCGGTGCATTAAAAGATTAGGTCTGTAATACGGTTACTCCCACCTACGAATATCCTCTTGCCCCACTCGCCAGCCACCAGGGTTCTTTTTAGGGTTCCGAAGTCCACAAGGAACCCTTATAGTTTCGCCATGTCCGTCCGTCCGTCCGTCTGTCCGCACTATTGCTCGAAGATGCTTAGGTCTAGAAAGCTGTAATTTGGCATGAATATGCATATTAGTTACGCTGACAAAGTGGTACAATAAAATTTTGAAATATATTTTTTTATAGGGTACCTCCCCTACTCATAAAGTGGGGATGTAATTTTTAGGGTTCCGAAGTCCACGAGGAACCCTTATAGTTTCGCCATGTCCGTCCGTCCGTCCGTCCGTCCGTCCGTCCGTCTGTCCGCACTATTGCTCGGAGATGCTTAGGTCTAGAGAGCTGTAATTTGGCATGAATATGCATATTAGTTACGCTGACAAAGTGGTAGAATAAAATTTTGAAATATATTTTTTTATAGGGTACCTCCCCTACTCGTAAAGTGGGGATGTATTTTTTTTTTCTTGCGTACCCCATGGTGCGGCATATCGTTGAATAGGTCTTAAAAAAATATTGTGGGTTTGTTAAAACCATTTTTTGATTAAGTGATGCGTTTGTGAAATATTAAGCTTTAAAGTGCTATTTTTTGTTAGAGTCACGTGTCCCCCCCCCCCCTGCCAGATAAATGGTGGTATTTGGATGGCTGAAAAAAAACACGGTTGTGGCATATATAACGTAGTTGAAAGAAAAACTATCAGAGCTAAGTAGGCTGTACAAACTTACGAGTAATAGTCGACCAACTTATAATGATGATTTTTCTCGAGCGGCAGGGGCGTCGGGCGGGCACGTCATACCACAGGCTAGATAGATGCTAATAAGTCTTAGAAAGGTACTGTGGGCATCCTCAACTTCGGAACCCTATAATTTGCGCGTGGCCCGACACGCACTTGGCCGGTTTTTTTTTCTTGCGTACCTCATGGTGCGGCATATCGTTGAATAGGTATTAAAAAAATATTGTAGGTTTGCTAAAACCATTTTTTGATTAAGTGATGCGTTTGTGAAATATTAAGCTTTAAAGTGCTATTTTTTGTTAGAGTCACGTGCCCCCCCCGTGCCAGCTAAATGGTGGTATTTGAATGGCTGAAAAAAATCACAGTTATGGCATATATAACGTAGTTGAAAGGAAAACTATCACAGCTAAGTAGGCTGTACAAACTTACGAGTCATAGTCGACCAACTTATGAAATGATTAAAAAACCAATGATTTTTCTCGAGAGGCAGGGGCGTCGGGCGAGCACGTCATACCACAGGCTAGCTAGATGCTAATAAGTCTTAGAAAGGTACTGTGGGCATCCTCAACTTCGGAACCCTATACTTTGCGCGTGGCCCGACACGCACTTGGCCGGTTTTTTGTTAGAGTCGAGTGCCCCCCCTCCCCCTGCCAGCTAAATAGTGGTACTTGGATGGCTGAAAAAAATCACGGTTGTGGCATATATAACGTAGTTGAAAGGGAAACTATCACAGCTAAGTAGGCTGTACAAATTTACGAGTCATAGTCGACCAACATATAAAATTATTAAAAAACCAATGATTTTTCTCGAGCGACAGGGGCGTCGGGCGGGCACGACATACCACAGGACAGGCTAGCTAAATCTAAATATATAAAACTCAAAGGTGACTGACTGTCTGACTGACATAGTGATCTATCAACGCACAGCTCAAACCACTGGACGGATCGGGCTGAAATTTGGCATGCAGGTAGATGTTATGACGAAGGCATCCACTAAGAAAGGATTTCTCGAAATTCCCACGGGAACGGAAAAAACGGGATTTTTCATTTTAAACTTTCTGCGCATACGAAGTTGCGGGAAAAAGCTAGTGCTAAATAAGTCTTAGAAAGGTACTGTGGGCATCGTCAACTTCGGAACCCTATACTTTGCGCGTGGCCCGACACGCACTTGGCCGGTTTTAAATCATGCATTAATATTGAACCAACTTAATACGAGCGTGTCGGGATAGGTAATATAACTGGGTTGGGAGGGGCTGGGCATGTGAATTAACTGTGTTGGATACCAACTACGTTTTACTCGTTACTTTTACCCTCTGCATCCATAATTTCTGCGTCAATTGTTTTCATGTTTCATCATCGTCGGCAACAGCACCGTGTGAGATCTCCCATGGTTCTCAGGCTGTGAGAAAACAACTTCTTCCCAAGGAAGGAACTCGTTCGAAAAAAACATTCAATGGATCTATTATGCGATGATTTCATTCATGTTTTCTTCGACTTTTAAAAAGTAGGATGTCCTCATCTCGTCCAATTATTAATTTACGAGGGGTGATCCAAAAGTAATGATAATCAGTATGAAAGACACATAAAATTTTTAGTAAAATAATTTATTTTTCTACGTAATCCCCTTCCAAGTCTACACACTTAGACCATCGTTTCTCCAGACCACGAATTCCTTTAAAAAAAAAATCTTTTTCTTGACCCTCCAAAAATGCCTCCACAGCGGCCATCATTTAAAAATTTGTTGCCTCTAAGATCTTCCTTCAGCCGTGGAAAGAGATAAAAGTCGCTGGGGGCTAGGTCTGGCGAATATGGGGGGTGTTCCAGCAATTCGAAATATTGTGGGTTTGTTAAAACCATTTTTTGATTAAGTGATGCGTTTGTGAAATATTAAGCTTTAAAGTGCTATTTTTTGTTAGAGTCACGTGCCCCCCCCGTGCCAGCTAAATGGTGGTATTTGAATGGCTGAAAAAAATCACAGTTATGGCATATATAACGTAGTTGAAAGGAAAACTATCACAGCTAAGTAGGCTGTACAAACTTACGAGTCATAGTCGACCAACTTATGAAATGATTAAAAAACCAATGATTTTTCTCGAGAGGCAGGGGCGTCGGGCGAGCACGTCATACCACAGGCTAGCTAGATGCTAATAAGTCTTAGAAAGGTACTGTGGGCATCCTCAACTTCGGAACCCTATACTTTGCGCGTGGCCCGACACGCACTTGGCCGGTTTTTTGTTAGAGTCGAGTGCCCCCCCTCCCCCTGCCAGCTAAATAGTGGTACTTGGATGGCTGAAAAAAATCACGGTTGTGGCATATATAACGTAGTTGAAAGGGAAACTATCACAGCTAAGTAGGCTGTACAAATTTACGAGTCATAGTCGACCAACATATAAAATTATTAAAAAACCAATGATTTTTCTCGAGCGACAGGGGCGTCGGGCGGGCACGACATACCACAGGACAGGCTAGCTAAATCTAAATATATAAAACTCAAAGGTGACTGACTGTCTGACTGACATAGTGATCTATCAACGCACAGCTCAAACCACTGGACGGATCGGGCTGAAATTTGGCATGCAGGTAGATGTTATGACGAAGGCATCCACTAAGAAAGGATTTCTCGAAATTCCCACGGGAACGGAAAAAACGGGATTTTTCATTTTAAACTTTCTGCGCATACGAAGTTGCGGGAAAAAGCTAGTGCTAAATAAGTCTTAGAAAGGTACTGTGGGCATCGTCAACTTCGGAACCCTATACTTTGCGCGTGGCCCGACACGCACTTGGCCGGTTTTAAATCATGCATTAATATTGAACCAACTTAATACGAGCGTGTCGGGATAGGTAATATAACTGGGTTGGGAGGGGCTGGGCATGTGAATTAACTGTGTTGGATACCAACTACGTTTTACTCGTTACTTTTACCCTCTGCATCCATAATTTCTGCGTCAATTGTTTTCATGTTTCATCATCGTCGGCAACAGCACCGTGTGAGATCTCCCATGGTTCTCAGGCTGTGAGAAAACAACTTCTTCCCAAGGAAGGAACTCGTTCGAAAAAAACATTCAATGGATCTATTATGCGATGATTTCATTCATGTTTTCTTCGACTTTTAAAAAGTAGGATGTCCTCATCTCGTCCAATTATTAATTTACGAGGGGTGATCCAAAAGTAATGATAATCAGTATGAAAGACACATAAAATGTTTAGTAAAATAATTTATTTTTCTACGTAATCCCCTTCCAAGTCTACACACTTAGACCATCGTTTCTCCAGACCACGAATTCCTTTTAAAAAAAAATCTTTTTCTTGACCCTCCAAAAATGCCTCCACAGCGGCCATCATTTAAAAATTTGTTGCCTCTAAGATCTTCCTTCAGCCGTGGAAAGAGATAAAAGTCGCTGGGGGCTAGGTCTGGCGAATATGGGGGGTGTTCCAGCAATTCGAACCCTGAATCACGGATGGCAGCCATCGCAACGCCGGCCTTGTGGGGCGGAGCGTTGTCCTGGTGAAACAGGATGCCAGCTCGATCTTTGTTCAGCCGTTAACATTCTAGGCACCCAACGAGCGGAGACTTTTTTCATGTGTAGTTCATCAGTTAAGATTCTTTGAATGTTGCCATACGAGATGCCTGTGAGCTCAACTAGATGCCTGAAAGTCATCCTTCTATCTGTTAAAACGAGATCATGAATTTTTTCGACGTTTTTTCCAGTAATGGCGTCAGATGGGCCTTCGCGATGTTCATCTTGAGTGGATGTTCTTCCCAAGTTAAACTCCTTTGACCACCGTGCCACTGTGGAATACGGTGGAGCGGACTCGCCCAGTGTTCCCATTAATTCAGCGTATATATCTTTAGTACACATTTTTTTCAAACAGAAGTATTTAATAACCGCTCTCACCTCAGTTTTCTCCATTTTTGCGTTATTGTTCCGACTGCTCGTGACGGATACATATTTTATATATTTTTTATTTTTTTTACTAAGGAGTCTTTATGGCCAGTAACGGCATACCTATTTATTTTAATCCGATTCAATAAGTATTCAGTTATCATTACTTTTGGATCACCCCTCGTAGGTTCTTACGATTAGGTAGGTACTACTTTTTACGAAATTAATACGTTAAGCTCATACTCTTTCTATCTTTTCGGACGTGTCAAACAAAAGAGAATGTGTCCAAGAAATAGTAAGTTGGCAGTTAAAACCTATAGGTACGTGGTACTTAATAGCTTACGGTTACAGAGGTTTACTGCGAAATTAAAGACATAAAATAGTTAAAGCTCTTATTAATAGCAACCTTAAAATCCTATGATATTTATAAAATATGTCAGATATTAATTAACTTTTTTTATGGCCAATTTCTAGGAATTTCTGTTTCTTCATAAGATGTGATAAAGTACGGAGTATTTATGAATACCCTTTGTACTGAGCCGGTTCACGCACATGCTGCATCCATTGAGACCCTTCACACGGTCAAAAGGGACAAAAAATAATACAAAAACCGTTATGCTCCCGAAAAAACCCCATAACTCATGAATCGAGCTCATTGAGAAATACCATGAAGCCATACCATACACGAGGGGATGTGGTGTGGGTGCGATTGTGGTGGCATAACATGGTATTGATAATTTACGATTAGGTAAGTACCTATAGTATACTGTGCTTTTATGTATAGCTATACATCCTACCCTACCCATATAATATTACCGAAATTTTAATTTTAGTTAAATACTTATGTAGATCTTATCTTATCTTAATTATCTGATTAGGTATATTATAGAACCCTCCCAAAATCCTTGGTTCTTATGTTAGTGAACTGTAGTGGCATTTTAAAATTGTGGTTATGCTTAACAGCTTTGATTTCTAACTGCAAATTTACGGTTCTATGAACGCGAGTCGAATGATGCCTATTACGTATAGCATTTTTGCACGTTCCTTCTACTTATCTATACGTTTGATAACATACCTAACATGTTTGAATGCTAACTTCGAAAACGAGCAGCCAACTTTACGCTGTATTGACATGCAGCGTTTAAAACATTTTTTACCATGATCTGTTCTAATGAACCAGCACAGTTGTCGCACATGTGTCGGCTTTCGAGCGTGGGACTCCTTGAATGGGACGCCGATGGGATCTTAAGTTCTCACGATTCATAGAAACGGACAAAAACGATCACAAGCTTCACACAACGCTTGAACCGCTCTTAATAAAGATGATACAGACTTGTCAAAGTTCACATTGCACCAGATAAGTATAACTTGAGTAGGCAGATAACAAATAATGATGTTGTTGTTTTGTGTATTCGTCAAATGACTAAGGGTATTTATTTATTTGTTGATAAGAAAACCAACAGCCCTAATACAGTGTTAGCTAAATTATATGATCATGTGCAGGTTATGTTGTGCTAGTCAAATTTTGATGAATTGGGAAGTGGGTAGTGTCATTTCATTCCCAAGTCTGGTGCGGCCGCCAAAACTTCCAAACAAATTTGAAATTATGATTTCATAGATTTGTTCGACGAACAGAGAAGGGCGCAGTGTAATCTTTGATGATGTAAAGTAATGGTGGTGTAACTTTGGGAAAAGAATGTCTTTTAGGTTAGGTACGCGATTCCTGATACTAACAGTGTACCGCTTTCATCGTAAGGTACCTATTTAAGTAATGAGTTCGTCAACAGCCTTGGGTATCTAAAGAGGCTTGGTTATCTGGCAAGAATGCCGGTCGGCTGGAGGACGCATTAAGCTATCACGCCATCAGCTCGTCTGGTCAACATTCTTGGGACGGTGTCCGGTGCGGAATGCGCAGCCAGCAACCCGAGACGGAAGAACCGCTGCGGAAGCGGTTCAGGGAACCAGAAGTGACTTATCACAAAACAGCCTCACAGCAATCAAGCGAAACGTAACCCTCACCCTTTAGCGGGCGACGCAAGATCCAAATCCCCATCAACCGTACCCAGCACGTACACAAAACCGTTGCGTATGAAATTTTATAACGCTAAACATTTCCAACGCCGTAACTGAACTTTCTTATACGTTACTGAGAACCTTAACTCGCTGTTGTAGAGTTTAGTTTTACGTGCGCTCAAACATGCACTTATGTTTGAGAACTTTCTGGAGAGTTCCGTTCTACAGCGCGCAACCGTCTCGCTTCACTGTGCCGTAAATCCTGCCTTGTACGAAGTGTAATTTTCCTTGTACCTACTTGTTTACTTTATCTCTTCTAAGGGTTTACAATTACAGTAGTAGCAAAATGTTCAAAAATGTATTAGATTTGGACACACGAGAAGCGAAGACTATTCTCGACTCCAACATAGGGTTGCCATCGCCTAAAATGATGTGGGACTTTTTATATCTAAGTTTTCGAAAACTTACCCCTATTAATTTAATGGAAAATGTTCGAATAAATATAGCGTTACAACATATCTACTTACTTAGAGATTAACTAGTCATTATATCTATTTGTTAAGTATCAGGTGTTAAGACGAGCGTTTAAATGGCAAAGCTTTTAAGGCGTGTTTATATTTGCAGGGTTTTCCTGTTAAAACGTCAAGATTGGGACCTCCCGCGATCGCAGGAGGCGTGCAGCTTGGGTTGCCGATATTCGATCGTTTGCTTTGCTTAAGTCTCCATTGTCGCGGCCAATTGTTTGGTTAAACAATCCTCTGCCCGCATGCGTTCGTTAACTGTTATTGGAAATCAATTGACGCTGAGTAAATTGACTCAATGGGTTCGGTGAATGACGGCGACGATTAGATAAATGATTGACCTCCAACCCATGGACTTCAAGTCCCAATGATGATAATATTGACGATTGAATGAGCTGCCGTTGACAGCGCATTTCTCGCTCCAATTTAAACAACGTGAATCTTTGTCCATATACGATCTACCTATGTTACCTATTTATTGACTGCATTCACGTTCGAGGTTTTATATTCAAAGAGTGTAGACTTATAGCTTACTAGCTTCTGCCCTCGAATTCACCCGCGTGGAATTCGGTAATCGCGTACCCGCGGGAAAGATACGTTTTTCCGGGATAAAAAGTAGCCTATGTCCTTTCCTGGGACTCCAACTATCTCCATGACAAATTTCATCCAAATCGATCCAGCGGTTGAAGCGTGAAGAGGTAACAGACAGACAGACAGAGTTACTTTCGCATTTATAATATTAAATATGGATTAGCCACCATTACCGCCTACGTAAGTTGCGACTTTTTTCTATTGTGACTCATATCGTCTATCACAGTGGTGGGCAAAGTACGGCCCGCGGGCCAACTCCGGCCCGCGAAACCATTTTATCCGGCCCGCCGCGGATACATCGAAATAGTTTGTATATGGCCCGCGATGATTATATTTTGAGGATTCACCCGTTATAAAGTAAAATATTTGAATACATAGAATGACATAGATAGATAGATGAATAAGTAAAAGAATCTGTTTAAATTCAACAAAGCTAGATTTTTATAGAACTCTACCGAAAGCTCAATACCCAAAGATGATTGCACACGCCCAGAAAATTATGGCGATGTTTGGGTCATCGTATGTGTGCGAACAGACATTTTCAACCATGAAATTGCGAAAAAACTCAATCAGAAACCGACTTACTGATGAACACCTTTTCTCGCTGCTGAAAGTCACTTCGTCGCAACTCGAACCTGCATTCGACGATATATTAGCAGAACAAAAACAATTTCATATGTCTCACACACCTGTGCCTTCGAATAAAAATAGATTAATTAAACCGTTTGAATTTTTTTTTTATTATGTTGTTATTTTAACCGTTAAAAAAAGGTTCAGAAATTTCAGAGGAGGGCCAGAGTTGCAGCAAAACTGCACTTTTATATAAAACCGTTAAATTTTAAAATTTTGCAGTTTTGCTGCAATTCTGGCCCGCTTCCGAAATTTCTCAAGCTTTCTGGCCCCCCACGAAAAAAGTTTGCCCACGACTGGTCTATCAGCTTACTTAGGTCCACCACCTTTCACCTAGCTCTTGTCATCTATGTGGTAAATAAAAAAATAACTACCTTCGCATAAAACTTGGACATAATGCTAAACATAAAACTTGGACATAATGCTAAACAATTAATATAAATTTTATGTAGGTACTCTACTCACCTATTCCATGGAATTAGTTATTAACGTCGCGCCTTGAAGTCATCATGATTTTATTGGTGGTAGATTATCATCATAATATATTCGATTCAGTCACATGAAGATGAGGAATTTATGACTCTGGCCGGGGGACCAGGACGGGTATGACGGACTCTCAGACTCTCTAAAAACCCAATCCCAACCCTCATGCCGCATGATGACGGGGTGTCGCCCGCCGTAGTAGGACTCCTCCACCGTTGGAGGCGTGCCGAGGAAACAAGACACGCCGACCAGCCCGAGGACTTGACCCATGGACCCAACAACTAACCTAACCCAACAAGATAAAGATATTGATATATCAGTTCCGCTCTTCAAATAATTGACAACAGGGTGCATATTTATGTAGAAAAGGTAAATGCCATTATAGCATCGACTTGATTTAACGGTAGGTATATTATTATGTCCCTGATTCGCCAAGTATCGCTACTTAGCTAGAGTGAAAGTGAGGTCGCCGACGCTTTCTATCCGCCAGCGCCTGCGGTGGCTCACCGCTCGCTTGCGAAAGCCAGACGATCAAACAAGAAAAGCTAGCTATTTTTTGCTATAAATATATTACCTCTCATGTTGTACTGAAATAGGAATACACAACGTGTAGTATACTGAAAATTATCCAGCCTTGTAAGGTAGGCTCGCATCGCATGTATATCGCAATTGTCGACTACCTACCTAAATAACAATCTGTCGTAATATTAATAGCGTATATTTTAAGTTCTACAAAGTTAGATAAATTATACACACAGATATGAGAAGTGCCTACAGAGTTATGAAAAGGTTCCAATGATGACATAAGTAGTCGGTTACGTTATCACCGATGACGCAAAGGAATGACGTGATTGTGTTTTAACAGAAAAATTAAACATTTTGTACATCTACGCTTAACAGAAAAATTCAACAGTTTGTGCATCTATCTAAGAATGAGTAGGTAGGCTGAAAAAAGACATCGGAAAATGCGACAGTGCGTATGACTGCAGTGAATAATTACAAATACATTGAAAGCTTATCTCATCAGCATAATCATCACTAGTCATCAATTCAGCTGAAACTTCTACTGTCCAAAATGTCTTCCTCAACTTTGTGTCGTGAAATCAGCGAGTGAAAAATCCAAGCGACGTTCCGAATTGCGCTCAGAACACTCACAACACCTTGCATCCTTTTTCCTCTTGAAAGTCGACTCTCAAGAGGAAAAAGGATGGATGGTGCCGCGGACACTGTAAGCGCTATTCGGAACGCAGCCCCACTAAGTAGGGGCGCTATTAGCTGGCGTTTGTGTGGGCCAAGGCAGCCACTGGCTATTTTGAGCGGCTTGACATTGACAGCTATAAATCCCTCCAATCACCGCCTCGAACGCAGTGTTCAAAGCCAGTGGCGCCCGCTGCTGAGCAAAAATTCTATAGAATCTATTTAGTTGGTCACGATGAACCCACTGGATGTTAATTCGCGAATGACGTTTATCACTTATACGAATTCAAAAAGACTAATGTCTCTGCCATATATTTTTCAACTTAATCACAGAGGGAATCTCATATACATAACGATATTGTTCCTTCTGTCCGTTGCGTCCCTGATGCCTGCTGCGTTCGTCACGTTCTACGCTGGAGGTGTATGTCGGGAGAGACCTCTCGCTCACTTCTACCCCTATATAAACCGCTCAGAAGATGAGACGTTTTTGTCTCACGCATAAAACTTGATCTGCAAAGACCAGAAGAAAGTATTATCCGGTAAATACTCTTTGAGTGTGTTGTATAATCTAGAATACGAATAGGGCTTGGGGTGAACGAGCTCAGTGGAAGTTGAAACATGAATGAGGTGTATAATAATTAGCGAGAATTCATGGCAAATTCCAATTATATATGGGGAATAGTTATAGCGATACAAAATCATAGTATACATAATTTTACATTTCAGATAAACAAAACATCCTTATCCATAGAAATCGAGTATTAAATCCTTGTTTACTTAATATGGAATGTCTACGACATGTGTTGGTAGAGGCACTTGCAGACAATGGGTCTGTATGAATAGTATGCAACCATTCTTCACTGCGATGTTGGCGAGACAATGTCCATTGTGCGCCTGCGCAGGATCCGTGAAACGAGATCCTTCAAGCAGCCCACAAAAGTGAAATTAGATGTGAATAACATAGTACGTAACGACGCTTTAAAGAGCAACAAATAAATTGTCTTCGACTACTTAGAGTCATTCACACACATCACAATGAGTGGTAGTTAAGGTTCCGAGTAAAAAAGCTATTTTCAATCGGCAACAGTGTTCCACGCATCAGTACAGTGTAACACCACTGTTAAGTCAATAAATAGGGGATGATATCTACTGGACACTGTTGACTATATCCATCGCCTTATCGCTATTAACGCGTCCTTTGCGGCCTGGTTGATATCGAAGGATCAAGATATTGTGCATATCAGGGTCCGTGCGGGCTTTGGGCCAGACAATATCGTTTAAATCTGGTATTTTTCGGAGCACCATTGCACAGCACCGCATTTGGAAATCACATTAGTACCTACTGCAAAGAAATAAAAAAACATCTCGCGGTCTCGCCTGCCCTGCAACAGTCATGCGTATAGTGATCATTGATCGATCACTGAGCTTTCACCTGTATAAACATAAGGGTTTTTCATTTATTACTTGGTGCCTATGGTTTCATGTTTTAACTCTTATCGTTAGGTTTTTTTTTATGTCGATGGTATACGTCAGAACAAAAGTTACCGATGATTTTAAATTTAAACTCGCTCTTTGTCTCAAGAATACGTACATATCGACCTGGAGAAGTCAAATAAAATAACACATGACCATCTCTGTCATCATATGAGTATCATAATAATACAGAAATGTTGTAAGTTGGAAATTAAAATCAACTAATAATACAATACGCATTTTTCGGCGAGATGATTTTGTTCGTGACGTCTTTACCGCGCAATGAACAAGTTGCAGCGAAATATCCACAGATTAGGTATCTTTAAATGACGATTATACCTACTTACTCTGTATAGTGATGTCATGGTTAAATTTTGGCGAGGTAGGTTTACGACCTCGACACAGTCATTTGTTTTTCACGTGACCATGGAAGCCTCCTAATGCGCAGCACACAACTTAATGGAAAACAGTTCGGGTTTCTTTAGAATAATAAGGTAATCATTATCACCAAAATATGTTAATGTTTTTTTTACTTATTTAATTAGATTATGCTTACTTAATTAGAATACAGGCGTTAGCATGGAGGAGTGTCGTTTTATTTTTCTGTTAACTCAGTATAGGTATTCAATTTGAATTTACCACTGAGCTTTTCGGTGAAGGAAAACATCGTGAGGAAACCTGCACGCATCTGCGAGGTAATTCAAAGATGTGTGTGAAGTCCCCAATCCGCACTGGACCCGCGTGGGGACTATAGCCCAAACCCTCTCGTGATGAGAGGAGGCCTGTGCCCAGCAGTGGGACGGAAATAGGCTGTAGTAGTAGTATAGGTAACTACCTAACCTACCTATTGTTTTGTTTACCCTTGTATGCATCAAAAAGACATTGAACATGATTTAAGACTATATGTATACTTAAACAAATATTAAACAAGTAAAAGTACATTTTCTTGCAATAGCAAGCCATACTTAAGTAGGTAATTATGGTCAAAGGTGGTCAGGCACGAGGCAGTGGATGTTACACCTCACACTGCTTGCACGTCAGTCGTTACATGTATTGACGACGGTACGTGCTATGTAAGGCGGTTTGTGCATTGTATATTAGCAACCAGCTTCTGTCCGAGACTTCGCCCGTGTGTAATTCGGTTATCGTGTTCCCGCGGGAATTTTGCATTTTTCCGGGATAAAAAGTAGCCTATGCTCTTTCCCTGGGAGCCGAGCTATCTCCGTGCCAAATTTCACCTAAATCAGTCCAGTTAAAGCGTGAGGAGGTAACAGACATACAGACATGTATACGGATATAGCCTTACAATAATTACTTAATGAAATCCGATTTTGATATAGAATGAGTTCATTCGTTTCACCAACTTGGTCATGGACGTGTTCAAAGAATTGACAGTCACCACCGCAAACTTTGGGTCGACCTACGGATTTCTTAAGGAAATATCTTACGTATATTCGTAGGTAAGAGTAACCTCTTGTTTTTATCCTCTTTTTAACTCCTCTATTTCATTAAAACGTGACTGGCAATTGTAATTTTCCAACGAAACTTTTCTAGCCATCGCGTTAACGTTTTCATTCCCCTAGGCATGAAGCAAATGAACTAAATTTCATACGTACCCGGCACCTACCCCAGCTTCTAAAAATCGCTACACAACTGACACAACTTCAAATCATTGAGATTAACAGTTAGTTGTCTGTCTGTGAATTCATCATCATCATCTAAGCCGAAAGATGTCCACTGTTGGTCATAGGCCTCCCCCAAGGCTCGCCACTCAGACCGGTCCTGTGTTACTCGCTTCCACCGGTTTCTCGCGACTTTCAAGAGGTCGTCGTTCCATCTTGTTGGAGGCCTACCGACAGCTCGTCTCACGGTTCGCGGATTCGTGAATTGCCATAAAAATGTGGTTAAATACGTCAAAACTTGGAAAACTAACGTAGAATCAGTTTTTATTTTAAGAAATATGGCATTTTTATGGCAATTCACGAATCCGCAACAAGAAGGAGCGACGACGATGAGATAAGTCTCGATAAGTCAATATTCAAGAAGCACAATCTGCAGCTCATTTCAAACCTATATGTAGGTATGTATTTCATCATCTGAAGGCTGCAATAACAATAAGATGTCGTGTCATGGGAAACCCATTGTTAAGGCGAGACAAGGCTAGTAAAAACGAATAAAAACACCACTGAGTAGGTACCACCATGAAAAACTGCGACTGGTCGTCGCTTATAGGAGGAATGGCTGGAGAGGTATCTACTCGTACAGATACTTATATGTTATGCAGGTATTCGATTTTATCCAAGCGATTTCATTTAAGTATATTCCTCTCTAAATATTACCAGATTACCAATGATTGAGATAATTGTTACCTGGGTATAATTTTATTGCATTTATTTTCTTTATACTTCTCGTTACTTATCTACTTATCTAAATATATAAAACTCAAAGGTGACTGACATAGTGATCTATCAACGCACAGCCCAAACCACTGGACGGATCGGGCTGAAATTTGGCATGCAGGTAGATGTTATAACGTAGGCATACGCTAAGAAAGGATTTTGGGAAATTCCCACGGGAACGGGAAAAAACGGGATTTTTCATTTTAATATTTCTGCGCATACGAAGTTGCGGGGAAAAGCTAGTTCAAGTATAAATATTAATATTATATAAAAAATAGCCTGAAATCTCTTTCTTCATGCAAGCTAAGGTATAGACGTAGGTATACTAACATATTTAATACTAGCTTCTGCCCGCGACTTCGTCCGCGTGGAATTCGGTAATAGCGTTTTTTCGGGATCATACAGTCATTTTTTCTTTCAGATAATTGTGATTGCACTTTGGTTTGATGATCTCGATTAGAAGTGGCCCTTTTCTGTACTTACAAATTTGAATCTTATTTTAGCTTAGCATATGGTTCAATTTCGTCTGACGAATAGGTGCTTTGGTCTGACGATCTTGATTATACGTGGAATCTTTTCAGTAAGAAATTAACCATAAAGGAAAGTTCAAACACAAGGTCCAATTTCGTAAAGAATAGAATATCATTTCTAATCGAGATTATCATCCTGATGGCTATCGCAATTTCAAGAATACTTCTACTATTTATCTTCCACAAACATTACAAATGCCAGTACCTTTGGCTTTGTATAATTAAATTATCATCCATTCCATATACATATATATTGATTACCTACACTTCTGCTTAATTAGGTTCAAACTAACGGGTTCATGACCTGTTCAAAGGTTGTTCCTCTAGTTTATTGTCTTTGCTCTAATAATAAATATCTACTTATATTCTAAGCTAACATACAAACATAAGCTCACGCCTGTTCCCCGTTGGGGTAGACAGAGACCACATAACGCCACCTGCTTCTATCCAAGCCCCCTCCTCGCTTCCTCCACATTCATCTCTTTCTTCATGCAAGCTAAGGTATATATGTATACCAACATATTTAATACTAAATTCTGCCCGCGTCTTCGTCCGCGTGGAATTCGGTAATATTGGCGTTCCCGCGGGAACTATGCGTTTTTTCGGAATCAAAAGTAGCCTATATGTTGACCAGTGTTATAAACTACCCCCATACCATACTTAATTTTGTTGCAATCGGACCAGTAGTTTTCAAGTGAAATCCGGACATACAGTAAATTTTTCTAAAAATCGTTTTTTTGTATTCAGTACCTGTCGTTTATATATAGTCCTCTCGACTTGAAAGTTTCTTTTAATTTTTAAGTTACAGGCGCGACTTAGTAAAGAATAGAAGACGATACCTATACGGAGGATATATAGAGATGACAATATATCTACAGCTTCTTTAAATGTGGGTTACTATAGTTGACGTCTGTAAAATAGCTTTAGCATAAGTAAGTAAAATATATTTGAACATAAAGTATCATAAATTAAACATGTACCTACCAATTGCCAATATTCTTAGTTTACCTAAAGCAGAGCAGAGAGTAAAAAGTTAAATAAAAACGCCTCTGATCTAGATTCTCTACTTATATACACGCAGGTATACGTAGGTAAAGCCTCAGTAAAGCAATTGAACGCTTTACATCCTTGCCATTCACATCCGCGTACTTAGCTGTGCATTTATCTATATACCAACTAGAGTATACTGAGACAGTATAGAATTCACCTCCTAGTTGAAGGGAAGGGATTAGACCGGCGTTGAGTCAGCGTCTTGGCCCAAATTCCTCAGCACACCATCCGCTCGACGCAGCTCCGTTGGAACACCAACCGAAACCAAACGCGGCACGAACCAGATTGCTTTGCCATTCCAACCAAAGCTCCGTTGTTTCATAGAGCCAGTGATCTATGTAGCGTTTAATGTCTAGCAGATGTTTTATGTGTATTACAACAGCTCAAATCGTTTGGTTGAGAAGCAATCATTTCAATTGGCCAGTTTCTCCCAGTTTAGTTTATGATAATTGCGAGCCGTTTCAGCCTATGGTTTGCCCGACCACATGAATAGAATTTTAACAAGGCGCGCTGTTATCATTTGGACAATTGGAGTCGTGTTGTCATGCGAAAAGGATGCAGATCGCGATAAAAGCTCGGCTTCTACCAAATTGGGGAGCGGAGACCGAACAAGGCGCCAGCCAGCACGCACAATGCCCGGCGTTTTTTAATGGAGAGAACCGCTCCGACCTTCAGGGTTGCCAGTAAAGGGAATGTCTTCAAATGTTCAAGAGTTTCTAAGAACCTTGTCCCTTGGACGTTTTTTATAGCATAGCTGTGGGAATTAAAATATTTTGATACTAATGCGCCGTTTTTGTTGGAATGTCACGTACGCACGCTTAGGTTCACCTTTTATTGTTGTTAGTATTGTAGACAAATGGTAATAATCTTGCTCTTTCAAAGTGCCCAAGCTAATATTATTTTGGGAATAACAACAGGGTCTAATGTTAGTTGGCAGTTTCGATTAGGTTAATTTGTTTATACTCATAAGTAAAAGCCTATGTAAATACTTGTTTTCTCATTAAGAGGTTGTCGTCAAGCTATTAAATCATACCTTCGATAAATTAGGAAGCTATAATATTTAAAGTATCTAATTCTGTGGAAGATTTGGAACTGTCATTAATTATCTCACTTAATTTATAACTTGAAAATAGGTACCTACCTAGGTAATCGTTCTTTGTGACAAAAAGTAACAACTCTTAAACAACTATTTCGATAATTGAGCAGGAACTCGCTTCTCAATCTAAATCATGAATATTCTTTATGAATTTAACATCAAGTATCAAGGTATAGAGGGCTCAGTATAAATTCCTTTCCTTAGCGCCAGCGAGCCTACCTGTAGTGTAAAAAACGTTCTGGCTGCGCCGCGTCGGCACTTTTGAGATAATTTATAAGGCCTTGCCTTTCGTGGAATTTCGAAATCTCGAGATGGTTTGAGCCCAACACGGCTAGGCAATGGAATGTAACGGAGTTCGTGAGGAAAAAATGGATCATTGTTGTCGATCATCTCGTACGGTGGAGCAACATCTTTCAATTTGGAACTCCATTCCACCAAATGCCAATTACTTCGTTTTAAATTGAGGCCTTTCAGAGCGCACGAGCTATCGTAAGTAACTATGTTAGTGCAATTAACGGCTACTGTAATTGGTAAAATTCATTTCGATTAAATTTAGATGCATTCCTCAGCAACCTGTTCTGCAACAAAGTACTAAATATTATAGTCTTGTAAGATATCATTGGATTTGAATGTCCATATCTGTGTGCAATTGTAAACCCTCACTTATGCACTGGCATGCAGTCGGGCGAGCGGCCCCGTGGCCTCACTGGAATGAAGTAAAATAAGTTCGTTCAAGGCGCGGCGCGGGCGCAGTCCCTACATATACACCTCTACATGCAGCTATATCCCGAGTCCCGACGAAGTGGGAGAGAGCAGTTCTGGGAAAGCGAGCCGCATACCACGCCGTCGCCTTCGGCTCCCAAAGATAAACCCGCATATGACACAGACACGACACAAACAAGTTAAACTAAAGAACGAATGGAACCATAAGTAAGGCACTCAACGGCCACTATGAAGTAAATCAGGATCTACGACCTGACTCAGACAACTTCCCTTAACTTGTATTTTCTTCTTCTTCTTGCTACTATCTTCTAACGAAGATAAGTAGATATTTCCACTTTAAACGCAGCTGATCTGGTAGAGCACTAGATCAGCTGGAAGCATTAACGCAAATTAAGGTATTGAAACTTCGAAAATAGTTAACTGCGTTATGTGAAAATATTTCTATGAACACCAACATTAGGTAGGTCCCATTAAATTCATGACGTGTTCTGTTAATCTCGATATGGCTCACCAACAGTGCATGACCATGACACATTTATATAGGGAGATTTCACAATTTCCGGCAACGTTGGGATCCGATATCCATCCATTACATTACCGTTATCTAACCAGATCAATCTCTCTTGAACATAGCGATTATGTCTCTTCTCAATAGATTATATACCTAATCAGGTACAAGGATTAAAAATCCAACTGGCTCCGTGTCGTCATCATAACTTAGTGTACCTCTATAAGTAAATCAAATCACTCGTTTTGAAAAGTTGGCGATAAAGGGCTATTTCTGCACATGCTGATCTGTACTAAGTACATAGATACTGTTCACTAAGGGTGAGTGCTTCAAACCGTTCGTTCGTCAACATAACTTTTGTTCAATTTTCCCCTTCTATGGAGAATATGTACTACCTATGACGTTTTTGGTACAGAACGAACGGCCATCAGTATACGTCAAATGTGATCGATTCAGTTCACTCTAACAAAATTTATAAGGGTGTGTATACACTAAAACTAATAATTAAGTCAGTAGTGTATGAGTAGGTATAATATAAGTATTTAGTTGACTGTTATTTTCCATTTTTCACGCGAGGAGTGCACTACACTAACGCAGCGTAGATGCAATAAGCTACGCCAAGACTGCATTCTCTGTAGTATTTTCTGAATGCCTTCTGCTCTATCTGCTCTGTGGTAGCGTTAAGTCACGAACTACGAGTATAAAGAGAACGCAGACGGCCGCTGCTTCGTTCATTCATTAAAATATGCATTTATTTAGTTACTAACCGAAGCTCCACGCCGGCCGACACGGACGTTTTATAGTAAATTATGACTTAGGTTAAATAGTTGGACATTGGTAAGTGATTACTGTAAGTACCTAATCAAAACTAAAGTTTAGCATAACTTTCAAGCAAAGTAATTAAACATATTGTCATATGTAAGTACCTGTTATTAAGGCCTAATCACCAATCAAAGGGGCAAAATTAAGTACTTATAGGTAAGTGGGTAAAAGCATTTTTGATTCACACCGCCATAAACTTTTGTAACCAACTAAAGCAGTGCGATTTGGAGCATAAAAGTAGGTACTATAGTAACCTACGTGAGCGCCAGCAACTTATATCTAACTGATCTAACCAAGCAAGTCCAATAAGTATTTAATTGAAGTGCAGTTTGCAACTAGTTTTGTACTACATATTTCGCCTTTTATGTATTGATCTCAATTCTCGGAATGTTTATGAGTTTCATATGAGTGTAGGTACCTTAAGATGTTGAAAATAAACCTACAAATAAGCGTTGGGTTTTACCTATCGTAAAACAGGAGTCAAGGACTACTGAAGGGGCTCGAATGGTCTCGTGTTTGAGTGGAATTGTAGCATCAAAAACATTCATTTCAGAAAAATCCGGTAACTTCTAAGAACACACCAAGTTTAAAGGTACGAGGACCTTTAAACTTGGTGTGCAGGTGTTTTGAAAATGGATGTTCGACTTTTGTTGCTTGTCTTGAACTGAAGGTCCCAAATTTTGATCGAAGGTTTTTTTGCAGGGTTGGCGGGGGGTGGGGAGGGATGATCGACAGCTGCGGAGCACGTGGAGGGCGGCAGCTGTCGCCGCACGAGCAAGCTGCGCCCGCGCACACCTGCCCCAATTTAAACCATTTTAGGGTCCCATAGAAGACAACATTCAATCTGCCGTCTTCAAGGCATTAGCTAAAGAAATAATGTCTTACGAACTGATAATTCTACTTACTGACAACCTGGGGTAGGTCACCACTCACCAGGAATATGTACCTGTCAGTGTGGAGACTGACCGAAACTTTGCTTAGTTATTAGTTACAAACTTCACTAGGGCTTTAAGTGTCGGTTTCATCTGGATTCATCCACAGAAATGTTCCATATTTCAGCCGAAAAGACTTCCACAGTTTCAGCTACTGGACATAAATAAACCGGGAAGCGCAACTCAGAACGGTTTTTTGCCACACGCATCCACCGTATTCCGAATATTATTAGGTACTTAAGTAGATAGGTGAACTTTACAAATAATTAAGTATGCAGTAGTCGTCCACAGGACATTGCAACTGTACTGAAGATAAGTAACTATATAGAATCTGTAGATAAGGTAAAGCTGTAATGCAATGCATGTATTTACCTTGACGGGAAACTCAGATTACCGAGATGTTAACGTGGCATGTGCAGATTTACTTAGGATGTTCTTTTGGATCGACGTTACATTTTAAAGTAACTTATTTAATTTAAAATGGAACCCTCACGACTTAAAAGCCTTTGTCCCTGTTTTTTCTATACCTACCTATATCAAACAGCCGATATCGGGCATCTGTATTCAGAATACATATCTAAGTATCTATGCATATGTGTAATTTTTTCGGGGAATTTTGTATGGGGAAAACTATAGGTACTTTTTCCTGATGACGCTGAAAGTGACCTGATGACCTAGTACTCTGAACTCTGTTCGCCGGTCATAAAGGGAATTACAATGATTAAAATGATTCATCTACTTACCTACCTACTCTTTCTTACAACTTACAAACCCTCATTCAAAGTCGCGAAGTTTTTGAAAGACGCGAAGGTACTTAGTTGCTCCAATGTTCTGTGCAAGGACCTACCTACTGATATTCGTTGCACAATGCCCAACTTATTTTAACTATATTTTATTAAACTATGTTAATTATGTTATTGTAATCTTCACCGCCGTGGTGGCCTAATGGTTCGACCTACCGCCTCTCATGCAGAGGGTCGTTGGTTCGATTCCAGCTCGCACCTCTAAGTTTACTTATGTGCGAAATTCAATTTGAATTAACCACTGAGCTTTTCGGTGAAGGAAAACATCGTGAGGAAACCTGCATGCATCTGCGAAGCAATTCAAAGATGTGTGTGAAGTCCCCAATCCGCACTGGGCCCGCGTGGGGATTATAGTCCAAACCCTCTCTTGATGAGAGGAGGCCTGTGCCCAGCAGTGGGACGCAAATAGGTAGTAGTAGTAGTAGTAGTATCTTCACTTGTTGTACAAACTGCTAGCGAGGTTATTAAGGTGTAATAGGTAAGTCAATTAGTGCTTTGGCATGTTTGTGTGCTAAGTAGTCAGTAGGTCCATCCATCCACCAGTGACGTCATTTATCCTTGCCAAGTGCCAACTAATCCAAGCCCACACAACACGTGCCATAAAAAGGAGGTTCACGTCACGGCCCGCCCACTAAAGTAGGGTAAATGCACATATTTGCGGAACAAATTGACTATTTTAATTGCAGAACTGATTAATGTTTTAAATTACTATCAATACGTATCCTATCCCGAACGACCCAAATATCACCCTAAGCATCTTCAGCATCACATCATCATCATAAGAAAAATCCGAAAGCCCGTCGCTTACTAGGAAAATTCCTACCAAGTTCTTACTTTCTTATTATATAAGTAGTGTCAGAGAAAAATAGAGAAAGAAAATACATTAGGTTAGGTGCCACCGGCGATCATTTGTGGGTGTGTAAAAAACTTCAAAACCTAAAATTTATTGTAACCTTTTTTATTCTCCTCTAAGAAAGTACCTAGCTTAATGGGATACGTAGCTAAATAAGTATGGGGCATAAGTTGTTACCTACGTAAACAAACTCACCTTCAATTAACTAACAATATCACCCACTGGCAATTTTTTCTCATTATCTTAATTATCTAACATTTAAACTTTATCTAACTTTAAACATTTTTTTAAAAATCCCTAGGCCGTATCTCCTCTTATCGCTGTCTAAAAGAACAACTTAGGTATTTAACTATTGTAACTCGTTGGACAATCACGCTCTTAGCGAATGAAAATGGTATAAGATACCTACTATGCGATGATACATTGCATTTACCCTAAGTAGTCCCCAGTGCATGATACACCAATGATACGATAATATATACTTCGCCAGGTATGCTACTCTGGTAGTGTAGTAGTGTAAGTGACACCGGAACGTCATTCGCATTACTGTGTGTTGCAAGTGGTATATTAAAATAATCCCCGACTGACCGTACCTATCCTGTGGGTGTTTAATTAAATTAGTTTGTTTTTAACTTGTCTCAATTTCTGTAATGACAATTGTAATGCGCAAATAATTTATTTTGCATTATAACGGCAGAAAATATTTCCTTCATTTTTGTTTTATTGCAATAAAGTGGCAACTCGACTTTGACGTACCGTACCGGTGTCACGCGACCCCGGAGCAGCAGACCTTGTTTGTTTTCTTAGACCATGGACGCCGGCATCAACAGTACAAATGCTCAGGTAATTCGTTCACTTTTATCAGCCGATAATAAATCGAGATTGTCTATAGGTATTTTTGATTGACAATAGAGCAAGTTGGCACTTTATTAAAGATACTAAAGATAAAAAATAGTATATTTTGATACAAGTGTGAAAAGTTCGTCATTTAAAAAAAACAAAGAATAAAGACCAGGATGAAGCTCAAAAAACTTGACGCGCTAGTTCGTAAAAAACAACTTTAGGCACGCTCACTAGCTGTCAAAAACAAAAAGCGCTCGTTCGGAAATGACAAACTTTTGGCACGTTAAACAGATATCGAAATGTTTACTTTTTGAGCAACTGTATTAAAAAGACACATTTATTCAAGTAGGATTTAACAATCACTTTTGCATCGTCGTTATGTACTGACAATTGAATTTGATGTACTTAAGTAGTTATCATTTAAAAACATACCGTTATCCGCTGCAAGCTTCGTCATTGAATTACCTGCATCTTATACTTTGTATTTTTTTTATAATATCACAATCACACTCACTTTATCAAATTTTAACTCAGTCCTTATGCGCACACATGTTTATTAGTATAATTCAGGTCAGATTTTCCTGTCTGTGTATTGGAAACTAAAGTTATCATCACTGTGTTATTCATGATTGATATTTTATTGCAAAGATTACCTCATACTCTTGTCATGAGATATTTATACATATTAAACCTTTTTGATTTTTTATACTGCCAATATATCTACCCTCACATGAAAAAAAATTGAGAAAAAAGAAAAAGTAGAAAAAGATATATATCTGACACTGACACATCCTAAAGTTTATTAAATTTAATTTAATAATGTATATTTTATGATAAAATATGGTGAGTTTCAATTTTCAGATTAATATCATAAGGAGTAACAACGTTTCAAGTGATGCATTTCTTCTACACAAGAATTAAATAAATGGCAGAGAGTGCTACGGAGGAAGGCGAGACGATCCCATCTGAAAATACTTTTGGCAACAATGATTCAAAATCAACTGCACCCGGTAAGTTAAATGATGGTTATATGTAATACGGTCAAGTTGTATTGTGTAATACGCAGTATTGGAAAACACTTTAGTTTTTAAAGTAGATACCTTCAGTCGCCAACAGATAGTTTTAAGGAAGCAAACAAGATGACCATAAATAGGTATCTGAACACGATGTTATTGTAAAGATAACGTCGTGCATCGAGAGTGCAAGATCAGATATTTATGAGCACTCTTATTCGTTCACATATATCTGATAGCAACTGTGTCTGCCTACATGAGCAAGTCAAACATGGTTTTTTAGGGTTCCATATCCAAAGGCTACAACGGGACCCTATTACTAATTAAGACTCCGCTGTTTGTGTGCTGTTGTATTGTTTAATAGTTAGACAGTTGAAATTTTCACAGATGATGTATTTCTGTTGCAATAATAATCAATAAAAAAAAACAATATTTAAGGGGGCTCCCATACAACAGACGTGTTTTTAGGGTTCCGGTAAAAATCCGTCTGTCGCAGTCGATTTTCTCCGAAACTAGTTTGTGACCCAAAGACGGACATTTAACGAAAATAAATGAATGTTAAACATAGACCCTATTTTTGGGGGCTAAATTTGAAAAAATATTAATGAAGTTTTTTAAACATATCGTGTAACATATCAAATGAAAGTACTTCTTATGAGGGTCTCAAATATTTTTTTTTCATTTCTTTTTTGGTGAATACTTTTCGAGTTACTTAAGAAAATAGGCGAAAATTGACCATTCCCCTTCCCCCCCCCCCCTTATCTCCAAAACCACTGGACCTAAAATTTTTGAAAAAATATGGAGGATATAGGACCTTATAGATTACAGGAAAATTATTAAGAAGTCCATGGTATTTGAAATCTATCATATAAAAGAGCTTACCCTGTGACACGGTTTGAAAATCACGTCATCAAGGGTCGGAACCCTCTCCACGCGAGTTTAACTCGCTTCTTGGCCTGTTTTTGTAATTTTTACAGATAATAGTATGGACCCCTTCGTGCGCGAGTCCCACATGCACTTGGCCGTTTTTATATAAGTAGTTAATACATAGTACGCAACCCATCGTGCGCGAGTCCGATCTCACTTGGTCGATTTTTTTTTAATTGACATTGATTAGTAAATTATTTTCTTTGACATTTATTCATTCGTTTGAATACCCTTACCTACTAATTAAATAGACATACTAATTTACAAATAACAATTAGATATCCATTTTATTTTCATGCATTATTTAAGAGGGTTTATTCCGAAAGTTGGCAACGAGGCAAATAGCTGTCAAATATTTTCTTACTACTACTACAGCCTATTTGCGTCCCACTGCTGGGCACAGGCCTCCTCTCATCACGAGAGGGTTTGGGCTAGGGCCCCCACGCGGGCCCAGTGCGGATTGGGGACTTCACACACATCTTTAAGTTACTTCGCAGATGCGTGCAGGTTTACTCACGATGTTTTCCTTCACCGAAAAGCACAGTGGTTAATTCAAATTGAATTTCGCACATAAGTAAACTTAGAGGTGCAAGCCGGAATCGAACCCCGACCCTCTGCATGAGAGGCGGTAGGTCGAACCACTAGGCCACCACCGCACTAAAGCATCAGCATTTCATTGAGATATATTAATTTCTTAATATAACTGAATGAAAACATGAATAATCGCTTTAAGATTGAATAAAATACTTATGGATTGCAACAATTATCATAGCAACACGATTTTTTTGTATCATGGAATTAACATCGTTTGAAATCTTTCCATCGCATTTTCCATGCATTTTAATGTAATCTTGTCATTTGAATGCAACGAATGTAAAACGAGACGCGTCATTCAACCATAGAATGACTACTTCTTTTTTAATTCAGCTATACTGAAAAAAAAAACCGCCTTCAGACTCCGGCAGACTGCGATGTCTATGTCAAGTTCATATGACATCATTTCTTTGGGTCGGTTCATTTGACACCGACTTCGCAGTCTGTCGGAGTTTGAAGGCGGTTTTAATTTTTTTATTTAATTTTTTTTTAAGCTACAGTTTCCAAACATTACTATAGAAATACATAAGTAACTCAGAAGTCTTCGAAATTGGCACATCATCTACGTGCTAGCAAATGGGACCAATTCGGAGATACCACCTTTCGATTAAGAAAAGAACCATCGAAATCGGTGCACAATTGACGGAGTAATCGCAGAACATACATATAAAAAAAAACCGACGAAGAACCTTCCTTTTTTTTGAAGTCGGTTAAAACATTAGTAAAAACAGCGAAAGATTTGTCAGCTATATGTGACGTTGCCTACTTTCGGAATAAACCCTCTTAAATTTTCCTTCGCGCGAAAATAGCATATCAATATCACGCATAGCATAGCATAGTGCCTGTGAGTGAAGTGACGAGCGAACAGACCCGACCGAACCGAACCTTGCCGAGAGTTTCATTCGGTGTCGACGTCAGTTGCGTTTCGATCGCGCTCACGTTACGTAGTCCTGTTTGTTTGTGTTTTGAGTGTTAATGTGAATGTGAACTGACGACATAAATAACAATTTAGTGTTATCTGAAAATACGTTAAACAGTGAATGACAACTTATTTTTGGAATTACAAAGAATGGAGTCAATTAGAGGTAATTTAAATATTTTCTACTTACATAACCTCTCGATACGTGCGAATTGCAGAACCAGGGCATCGTCGAATATTTTCATGTGAATTGAGATTGGCTCTACCTTTATCATTTTTAGCTATATATACCAGTTTTGTCATTGTAGATTTTTGTTACTATTATTTAACAATTGCCGAAAATCCATTTTTGGTATATGTTGTTTTCGTATGTTCGTTTTCCATGTAGGTAGATATTTTAATACTTATAATAGATTTTTAATGTTGAAAATATATGTCTTTTTATTTTACCAAAATAATTGACTTTGGCTCAATTCGTTATGAATTAGTAATCAGCTGTAACTATTTGTTTATTATCCATATGTCAATACCAGAAACCAAATAGGTACATACTTACCTTTATTATTTTGTGTAGCATTAGCTAAATTTATAAAATCCTCAGCACATTATGAATGGTTTTATTTTTATGTTGATAATAAATAAAATGATCTTTATTTAATCATCAATTTTCATGGAATTATTTTGTGTTCCAAATGTAAGCCTTATATACTTATCACCTAAATATCAAGAACCAATGTAACAAGTTACCAAGAAATTCTATTGATAATTCCCATTATCTGACAAGCTATCACTCAAGTACTGAATTTTAGATAAAGTAATATTTTATCACTAAGGGTTTTGTGTAAGCCTTTTCTCATAAATCCCATTTTGAAGTCAATAAGGAAAAGTATCAACATCTTATACTAGTATAACCACTGCTATAATGTTTTTGTAAGATGGTGTTGACTTTATAGAAAGAATAAGTAGTTTTTGTATGTTCAGCCTTGGCTGTCTGCCTTGCTACCCAAAAGGTGCCTCTCAATGATTGCTGCATGACCTTACAAATTTGGCAACTACTTATCATGTAGCAGAGAACCAGTTGTGTTACAAAAACTTACTGTTAAACTTAAATAAAAATTACCTACATATCAAACATCCTTTGGGCAGTAACAAACATCCAAGTATTATTTTCAATATGGGTTTCCCTGTACCCATAGCAACAAGTTTCATATCAGTTACATGGAAGGTTTTCCTTTAATTATTCATTATATTGTTCAGTATTAGTTATTAAGTATATAAATGTTTATCCTCAAAACTGCCCAGTACTGTTTCTTGGTCATTGGATTTTTTAGAAACAAAGAGGCCTGAAACGTTACTACTAACGCCCTCTATTTGCGCTTGACGACACCACGAATGTCGTGACGTAGCCGTGTATGTCAGTTCAAAACAAAGTCCCCGAGAATCATTGTGCTATTTTGGTGCTCCAAATACAAAAAAGGATATCATATTTGAAATGTACCCGGATTAGCGGGTTTTGTCGGCCAAATCCAGCGCCATCGCATCAAACCGCAATGGCTCAGCAATAATTAAATTTTACCCAAATCCTTTTATAAAAACAAAGTGATACTTAACCTCGGTAGATGCGTGTAGCTGTGGCCCGCATTCCAACGAAAGTACCCACACTTTTATAAAGGAAATGGGTAGGTATAGGTCAGTAGTTACGAACGAAAAAAAGGCACGTTCTTTTTTTTTCACGAAACCATGAAATTCTGCTTTTTATTTAAATAAATAAATAAAATTAGACTAAAAACTATCGAAAACAAAGAACTTTCGAAGTTGTCTAAGTATAAAAAATGGATTAACAATTTTTTGACAAATAACCTTGCTTTAAATAAGTTAGGTATACTATGTTTATAAATGTACTGAATTAAAAAAAAACCAACTTTCAAAATCAACCATTTTATAGGTATCAGAACCGTAAATAAATAATACGTAGGTACCTAATCCAAATCAACATTACTTTCAAATATGAGGTAACTAAAATGTGCACTGTGGGCCTGCATGGATATTGGTGTAGGCAAAAGTATGTAATAAATAAAATAATTTATTTATATTTTTTGTTCAAAGCCTTAACACCTCTTATCTTTAGTTAAGAGGTGTAGTTTATTCCGAAAGTCCAATTCCAAATATTTCGCTGTTTTCATTAATTACAACACAAAAATTAGGTAGGTACAACATAAAAATTAACTTTTTGACAACCTACTTAAAATATTTCATTGGCTGTGGAATGCCTTTTCCTCCCGCTGCGGCTGTTTTTTTTTGTCGGCGGGAGCGGCCTTTGGTTAGCGCTGGTCGTGGAATGTAGTTGGCCTGCGGCTGTATCAGAGTACTTACAATATACGAGCGGTGTTGTCTTGTCGGCGCTGGCGGCTTTCATTATAGCGGGCTCTTCAGAATCGCGAGATTGTATGGAGCAATCATGAATCCCATTTAGTTAACCATAAAATTTTACTCTTTTACATGCTACCAATCAGCATACTCGTTTTATCACCGAAAAACATGAATAAGTATTAGGTCTTTGTGAATTTAGTGCTTTGTTGGCTGTTGAAGTTTTCATTCACTTTGTTTTATTGTTTACTCAACAGCCCTGTTGGTTAATACATGCACCATCTGGCGGATGTTCACTTTGGCTGACACCGTTTCCGCTTCTATCCTTTCATTTATTTTTCCATCTTTTATGATCCGAGCACGGGAAGCTCGGATAAATTCATTCATAGTTTCTCAGTTGTTTATGATCCTTTCAATCCCGAAATAAATTGATAGAATCACAAACAGACGAGAAACTATGAATGAAACGGCTCTTTAAATAAGCATTTAACATATTTCTCTTCAAATAAAACATGGGTGCTGTATAAATTCCTATCCAAGTAACAGTTCAGTATACCTACATAATGCCTAGACTACGTGCGTAGGCGCTACAGGCGAGGGAATGGAATTTCGAAAGCCGAGCGGCGACCACCCATAGTCATGAGAACACGGCCCCGTCTCGTTCCCCACGCAGCCTGCTCTCAGGCGCCGCCTCTCGCTCGCTTGTACTTACAGACAATGCTGAATTTCATTTTCTGCGTGGCAAAAATATCAGACTGGATACAATATATGTTTTTATACTTTCAGGCATTTAATGAGATTTAATATAACTAAAATGTCGGTAGTTGTGCATGCAGATCTTCAGTATTTATAACACAAAGCATTCAAACCTAGTTCTTATTTTCTACTCAAGTTCCATAGCCACTAAGACGTAACCTATGTAAATTAAAGGTCATGAGCCCAAAAATGTACTACACCGCCTGACGGTACTTAAGTACTGTCCGCATTCCTGCCGCTTTTTTATTCGGCATTAGAGCTGCTCAGCAATACCGCCACATTCCTAAGGCCCTTTTTTACGCGGTTTCCGCTTGTGATGGCAACGTCGCGTTTCAAATATGAATGAATGAAATCCGGTCCTCGGTGCACAGCTTGGCAACGTCGCTCCAGACGCTTGCCTGATTGAGAACTTTACAACTCTCCCAAAGCGTCCCTTCACGCTCACACGTATTGCAGTCGCCATAGTATAGACGTAGATACAATGATGCACATTGCACACTAGTTCAGTTATCAAGGTAGACTTGGCTTTTAAAACATCTGTTAGGTAGCACGTGCTGCAGTTATTCAAATAAAAAGGGCATTTTTTAATTTGGTGCCTGTTTGCGCTTCAAGTGACTTCGAATTATTGATATTTCCTTTCTATGGAGCGTTCTCAACGTACTTACTTACGGCAGTCTTTCCCGAATTAAAAAAGAAATACGTAGGTATAATTATAGGACTCGACACAGCTGTGCACCCTAAATAAGCGAATTCGACCCCTCCCCAAATTTGTACGCATGCGCTTAGGGGAAGTCATTGGGAGCAGCAGGCGACAAAGCGAGTAGCCAACGATGCTTGCACCCAGTCGAACGCCATTATTGTGTTTTGAAATTAACAATCTTTATTTCTTCCCATTAGCGAAACAGTTTGTTGCAATGTACTATTTGAGTGTCACGTGATTAAAATTCAGTGTATAAACATCACCATAATGCCTATTTTAGTGGATTCCAAGCTTCGAAATGGTAAATATCGATTGACCTTTTGCAGCCATTGTTTTGTTATATCCCCTGTGACAGAGTGCGTGCTGCTATAACGCAGAAGTACTTAGTTGTAACGTAAAATTACTCAATAGTAATATTTATTTAAGTATTCCATTATAAATACATTCGTTTCACGCAACAAATACCTACGATTAGTCTATAGAGTTGCGATCAATACTTTGCAACAGTGCTGTTATGTAAACAGTACAACGACAATGAATTTAAATGTTTTGTACGCCAAGTAACTTGCTTTTAAATCTAATCTTTTGATATTTTAATAATACACTATGTATCATAATCATAAATTGTAATAATTTACGGACTTTTGCCCAAAATTGCGCAGTAGAACCACTGTGCTTAAATAGTGTAACCTTCCTTTACCTAAATTAATTCATGAAGTAATTAAAATTTGTAGCGCTTATGTTTTATTTTTGTTTTTGAAAGCTTATTAAAATTTCAACACAAATGCACTATTTTCGAATTGGTGAAAAATTGATTGCGTACGTTGAGTGCATGCGCACTGCGTGCACTGGACAGACGGGAGGGCGAGGGGAGGCTGCGACGGCGGGATGCCGATAACGCACTAAGTTCGTCTGGAATAGTAAGGGAAGAGTGACTGAACTATGTAGGATTTCACTTAGGTACACATGAGACATGGCGATGCTTCACGAGCTAATGGCTCAGCTATCTTTTTAAAGAGATCTGTTACTTCATAACTTTTGGAAGTTCCCACAAATATCAACTAGAATTACTCCACAGACAGTATTCCAAGACGAACACACTAACGCGCATTAGGTATTTTGTGAGTACCTATATTAATAGATTTTTCTCTTTATTTCCAGTACCCACGGCGCAAATATTTGGACTGGGGGTCACCGAAGGGAAGACCCGTCCACTGGTGACGCCGTTGGTGCTGCCGGCGGTGTTCGAGCCGAGCGCGGGCTCGCCCGCGTCCCCCGCGTCGCCCGCGTCGCCGTCCGCCGACCGCACCGACAACCGCAGCGTCGGCGCCGACATGAGCCTCGAGGAGGAACGACTCAAAACATACGACAAATGGCCACTCACCTTCCTCACGCCCGAAACTCTGGCCCGCAACGGATTCTACTACCTCGGTCGCGGCGACGAAGTGCGATGCGCTTTCTGCAAAGTCGAAATCATGCGGTGGGAAGACGGCGACGACCCGGCCAAGGATCACAAGCGCTGGGCTCCGCAGTGCCCTTTTCTGAGGAAGCAAAACGTGACGGATAATGGGCCCGTGAGCACGACGCCCATCACCGGCATGGACGAGTGCGGCGTGCGCGCGGCGCCCGCCGGCGCGGTGCGCACGCCCGGGCCCGTGCACCCCAAGTACGCCTCCGAGGCCGCCCGCCTGCGCACCTTCGCCGAGTGGCCCCGGAGTATGAAGCAGAAACCCGAGCAACTAGCGGAGGCCGGCTTCTACTACACCGGACAAGGCGACAAGACGAAATGCTTCTTCTGCGACGGCGGCTTGAAAGATTGGGAAAACGACGACGTGCCGTGGGAGCAGCACGCCCGGTGGTTCGACCGCTGCGCGTACGTTCAGCTCGTAAAGGGCAGAGATTACGTGCAAAGAGTGATATCGGAGGCCGCCGCCGTCTCGGACGCCGCGGAAAACGAAAAGCCGACCCAGAACGAGCCCGCCGCGGCGACGAGCACTACCGCCGACGAGGAGACCCCTTTAGAAGACGCGAAAGTGTGCAAAATATGTTACGCGGAAGAGCGGAACGTGGTTTTCGTGCCGTGCGGTCACGTGGTCGCGTGCGCCAAGTGCGCGCTGGCCACGGACAAGTGTCCCATGTGCCGCAGAACGTTCACGAGCGCGGTGCGGCTCTACTACTCGTGAGGGCGCCCGCCGCGGGCTCGATGCTAGTCAACCCCGGCCCCGAGGGATCTGCGATCACACGCCATACACGCAACTACGCTTGCAAGCATTCACTACGCTTAAGCTGTGATTTAAAGTTATGCCAACGCCAACGGCGCGCCGCGGCGCCTGGAGACTCGCCGCCGTGGGCTAGCGACGCGAGCGGACCGCCACCCTCGTACTCCACCGGGCCCACTGTCGGCTTTGCTCTTACCAAGCCACAGAGTTTAAACATGGAAATATTTATTTCCTCTATCGCGATTAATGAGATAAGTAAAAGACAGAAGAGCCCGTTCATGGCCAATTTGCTGAATAAATGGTTTCATTTAATTGGAACCTACGCCGTCTCAGTTATACTGTGTTTCGGCTAACTCCGGGTCCAGAGTACGACCCGTATGGCGTTACAGTCCACTCGTTTTACTAGTCCATGCCGCTGCGCAAATTGTGTAAATGTTTGAAGATTTTAAATTATTTATCAAGTAAAATTAAGTGACATTGTAAATATTTTCCAACCAAATAGAATTGATTTGTAATTTTGTACTATGCCATAAATGAAGTCATAAAAATTAACACATTTTGAATGTATGAGCCGTCATATAATATGTTATCCTGACATGTCTCACAATTATATCTTAATTCTCCCGAAGTCTAACTGAACCAATAGCCTGTTGCTAATTATAATTGGACATCGAAATAACATGATGATTTAATTAATCATGCTGACTTCATTTATAGCAAGATTGTTTTAGGTATTGTATGATATGTTTCTGTTCGTTTTTTCGTGTAAATCTGATATGCAAACATGATTGGAAGGGTGAACATCAAAATCAGTTGCTACATTGTGCAGCACTAATACACTGTCATAACATTCAAATCATACAAATATTATTTGAAAATAATACATAAACTAGGGTTTAATCAAGTATTGAAGTGTTGTGCAATTACGCAAATCTTTGGTACTTTCCTCTAATAATGTCCCATTATACTAATTTATTGTCCTAAAAATGACATAACAAAATTCCATGGTAAAATTTTAAATTGGAGGACACATTGAAACCCGCATTTTTAGATTTGGTAAACTAACGATGATGCCGTTGTTCTGAATCCGTTCCTTTTCTATATGAACCTGAAAGACTGCAAAATTTTCAGACAGTACAAAGAGTTTCACTAGCCTAGATTATATTTAGTTGGCAATAGAAAAGAAACGAATGATTTACGGCGTGCTTACCGTCAGTTTTATCTCCAATCAAGAAATGATTAAAGAATTGTAAATCTGAGCAAGTTTACCAATGAAAAAAAGGTGAAATTTTTGTTTTTATATCATAATTACTATGTTAAATTCAAATATTAAAGATTTGTTAAAAGAAAATTGTTGTTTGATTAAATTAAATCTATTTTTCGTACACCTGGGAGAAATAACGAAGTAGACCATAAGTAAGAAGAACACCATTTATTCAAAATTAAGACTTATTACATCCAACCATGAGTGACTGCAGATATTTATTATCGTGCTGTAACAGTTCATTTTTGAGTGACATAATTTCTCTGTTCATGGCGTCATCTGATATTTGGGATGCTTCTATTTGTTTGCACTTACGCAAGAAGTCCAAGATTAGTTCCTGACCGGCCGTTGATTCCTCTTCGCCAGACGAAAATTCGAACAAATTCGTTTCGAGTTCCGCTTGCTTGGCATCAGCGTACTGAAATAAGAAAGCCATTCTGTTTACAAATAGCTCATGAATTCATGATTCAAGTAATGGAAATGGCCACGTTCGTATACGTATTATCACGCAATAAGGTGACGTATGTGCGATAAGGTGTAAAATAGGCTTTGTACTATGTTTCTAACTTCGCTGAAAGGAAGTGCATAATTAGTCAGGGCCTCTTATTCGCAAGGGCTTTAAGCGATAAGAGCGAAGGGTAAGTAAAGTTGTGGAACAAAGCAATTTATTCTAAATTGAGTATTTTCCCAAAATCCACTTGACGGCTACAACTAATAATAATAAAATATATTTATTGAAAAGACAATAAAATAACATTTACAACAGTACACATAAACGAACACAGTTTTACCGTGTACTGCCGATTCGACAAACGCAAACTCAATTATATTGTAACTAAATTTAAAGCAAGTGGAAAACTAAACCCCTACTATTAAAAACACGCATGTTGTTTTTTTGGTCCGAAGTACCGTATGTCACTCTGGCAATAATAACCAAGGACCTGCGCGACCAAGCTTTGCTCGGGTGAAATAGCTAAAACCGAGTTTTCTCCGATATAAAACCTAGCTAGATCGATTTGTCGCCCCCGTAAACCCGTATATTCCGAATTTCGTCCAAATCGTTAGAGCCGGTTCTGAGATAGCTCGATACAATAAACAAAGAAAGAAATAAACATGGATATTTACAAGTTTAGCGCGTTTAAAGTAAAAGATAGATAAACAACTTTTTCGTCAAAATCGGATCAGTAGTCGGTGGTCAGTAGCGCTAGAGTGGGTGGAGCACATAGAAACATACATAGAGTGCTAAAATCATAAGCCTTTTTTAGGGTTCCGAAGTCCACAAGGAACCCTTATAGTTTCGCCATGTCCGTCCGTCCGTCCGTCTGTCCGCACTATTGCTCGGAGATCCTTAGGTCTAGAGAGCTGTAATTTGGCATGAATATGCATATTAGTTACGCTGACAAAGTGGTACAATAAAATTCTGAAATATATTTTTTTATAGGGTACCTCCCCTACTCGTAAAGTGGGGATGTAATTTTTTTTTCTTGCGTACCCCATGGTGCGGCATATCGTTGAATAGGTCTTAAAAAAATATTGTGGGTTTGTTAAAACCATTTTTTGATTAAGTGATGCGTTTGTGAAATATTAAGCTTTAAAGTACAATTTTTTGTTAGAGTCACGTGTCCCCCCCCCCCTGCCAGCTAAATGGTGGTATTTGGATGGCTGAAAAAAATCACGGTTGTGGCATATATAACGTAGTTGAAAGGAAAACTATCAGAGCTAAGTAGGCTGTACAAACTTACGAGTAATAGTCGACCAACTTATAATGATGATTTTTCTCGAGCGACAGGGGCGTCGGGCGGGCACGTCATACCACAGGCTAGCTAGATGCTAATAAGTCTTAGAAAGGTACTGTGGGCATCCTCAACTTCGGAACCCTATAATTTGCGCGTGGCTCGACACGCACTTGGCCGGTTTTTGCCTTTGACGCTGCGGACTAAAATATTTACATTCGCTTAGATTAGGTAGTCCACAAGAATGACCCAGTTTTTAGTTATTAAATAAACCTAAATGATAAGACTGTATCCGACACAACTAAGAAGGCGCGCGGCGAAGCACTAAAACCGTCGACACAGTGTCTATTATTGTTTAATCCACGTGCTTTCCAAGTTGTGTAAACCTGTACTACTTGTGATTAGCGCCGTCAAAGTTTATATACAGTAATATGCATTGAGTTTTAGTTTAAACTGGGACAGTATGGGGAATTTTAATCTATGCTAAGCGCTACGTTAGCAATAGCCTTGTCAAAGGGTGTAAATCCGCCCTTACATACCTCGATTATCGAGTCCGGCAAGTCGGCTAGCTTGGCGACATGAAGTCCCAAAGAGTGCGTAGCAGGTCCCGGTGCGATTTTATGCAGCAAGAGTAACTGCTGGTCGACCACAGAGGCCTCCGCGTGAGAATTTACGATGACTCCAGGATGCAAGCTTGGCAGCCGCGTCAGCTCATGATAATGGGTCGCGAACAAGCAGAAACATTTGCATTTCGTCGCTAGTTCCCTGAAAAGGAAAAAAAAATAGGTATGAATCATGAATAAGATTATCACGTACTGATTAGTGATTAGGCGCCGGTTGAAAACGGGCGGGATGTGCCGCTACCCGGGTCATGACGTGGCAGTGACGGTCTACTTTTTATTGCAAATGGTACAAAGTGTGGGTTCGGAACCAAGAAGCTACAGAATAACTGAATAGGGTCAGGTCTGAATTTTTTCTTTTTCTGATTCGCTGGTTGTCAATTATTATTGTAGGAGTATCAAAGTTAGAGTATGCCACAACTCCTTTTTTTTCCAAACCGAAGCCTGAACATGAACATTATTCAAACGCAAATTTAAATATAGACATGAATAACAGTGCAAATCTTTCTCTGTTCTTTAAATAGGAATTCGTTGAAACGCCTACGGGAAAACAACTCTTTAAAACAGAGAGGCGGCCTATTTACTAATATTTGCGTCTTTGTAATGATGCCATAATCATTTTTGTACGTAAATGACCCCGGTCGGTGTTTTGATAAATGTATATTTATGCCAATTTAAATGATATTGTTTTAAGGAAAAGATAACGCCAATGAACAAATATACTGCACTGTATTATTTCTATAGAATAATGTTAATGAAATCAAATACTTTACCTATTTGACAGAAGATCGGTATCGACTTTTTTTTGGCATCACTATAGATCTGCTCTCCTGAAGTCCTAACACTGTACACAATGTAGATATTTGTTCCGCCGAAAAAGGATCAACTTAGCATGCATGTCGTAGCACCAGATGGGCTGCCGTATCTAATCGCATTGACGTCACAACAGTAAATGGAACTGCTGACGCAGATTATCTAAAAGATCCAAATCTACAATACGATATAGGTACAACAGGAACTCATGGCAAATAGGGTAATCGAATATGGACATGAGTAAGATCATTTCAAACGTCCACGTACACTCGTAACAAACCAAACAGTCCGGTTAGGTAGATCCAACTTTGAGAAAGAGGTTAATCGTCAAAAATGGAAGCTCCACATGTTTGAAGTCAAGTGTTTGTGTTGCCAGTGATGACATACAGAACAGCGACTTGAACGCTAACGACGGGCCTTAGTATCATAATCTTGGTTATAAAGGGCAATGGGGAGCTATGTTCGGGGTTTCTCTGTGTAATGGAATCAGAAGTTATGAGATTCGCAGTAGAACTATGTTCACCGATTTTACACGAAGAATCTCCGAACTTATATGGCAGTGGGCGGGGCACATTGCTCGCAAAACCGATGGCCGATGGGGCCAGAAAGTTCTCGGTTAGAGTCGACTGGAAAACGCGCAGGCGGTCTCCGAAAAACTGGTGAAGGTCGCGGGAATAAAATGGATACATGTGGCACCAGACCGGCCTGCGTGTGGGAGGCATATGTTCAACAGTGGATGTCTTTCGGATGATGATGATTATGACCGTGGTAAATTTGAACCTAATTATGACGTCATGATCATGATGCACAGTCCTTTTATGACGTCAGAGCGATAACATTGCGAAGTCTATAAAAAAAGCTGCCCGAGTAGTCTGCGACCGAAGCGAAGTAATAATCCCTCTAAACAATAGGGAGCAATCGTATCGACGTGACCGATAAACGTTTGGACATAATGATAAAATAATGTCTTATCGACACTTTCATTATTTTCAATTTATCTATTCGAAGAATTGTGTGAGCACGTACCTAACGTGGGCCATGTTATTATATCTTTTTCTACAGAATTAGGGGCCGTCCATTAACCACGTTGTTTTTTTGCAATTATTATCAAATCGAGCATTCAACGAAAAACTTTTTGACTTACGACCGATAAAGGGCAGCTTGTTAAAACTAAATTAAGAACGAAAAAGAAATGCGTGTCGTCTTACATTTTTACAATATTCTAACTTGCTGAAATAGCCATGTTAAAAAAGCTTGTAAAAAGAAAATAAATTTAATATAACGCATAGAACGGCCTACAACTAAAGCATAAGGCCATGAAGGTGGCAGGCACTATATAGGTGACTAGGTTATGTGGATATACAGTCTTTGTTGTTACTACTACAATTATAAGTCTTCTGCTAAATTAATGGTCACGGAACACAGTTTTAATTTTTTTCCAACATTTTTGTTTATTCTTTACAAAAGATAAAAAATGGCCTACGTGGGTGTACACACAAAAGCATCGTGTAACTTATCTGCATAGCAAGTTTACGCTGTAGGTACCTAAATATGATTAACGTAAATGTATTTTTAATTTCCCTACATATATAATCATTATAAATGCAAAAAATATCTGAAGCCTGAACCGACCTTGAAGAAACTTACTATGTAAAAGATTGAAAGATGAGAGTAATCAGCGGATACACGAAACCTTCATCAAATGAAATTAAATTTATTTATTTACCTTAATATTACATACAATATTTTTATAGGTTACTGTGATCCCCACTGAATGCCTCTGTGCCAGCAATTTCACCAGCTGCCTTAACCCGCTACCGGCACACAACAGTGCGAGCACTGCTATTTAGCGGCAGGTTAGCGGGGAAAGACGGTGGTACCACCCCGGACGGACCTAGCACCAGGCAATACCACTAGCACTCGATGTCTCAAATTAAGCAATGCTTGTACAGCACGATACAATAGGGATAACGACAGGCTGAAGAAATCGAAATTCTAATTAGTCCGTCAGTCAGGTAATAAAAAAATATAAGACACGTATTTTTTGTTTTATCAAATTAACAAAGTATGACTTAAGTAAAACACATTAAAGTTGGAGAGTGGGGGCTAACTACGTCACCGTTAGGTATAAATCGTACCTAACCGTGACGTCACGCGACATTTCAACTCAATATATCTCCGTATAAGTATGATTACGTGAAAAAAGAAAAAATATGTGTCCAATACTTTTCAATAATCTTCCTGATATACTAAGAAAAAAAAAGTTGTCGTCATCCCTATTACTAAGGCGCGAGGCGAACCACTTACGCCGTTGACACAGAGACTATTATTGCTTAAGCCGCACGTCATACTGTGCCGTGCTATACTCGTTTTGGGCGATGGACGACGATATAAATAGGAATATACTGAAATTAAGAAATACAATGACAGATTTTTTCCAATACAAAGTTAGCATCTAGAAGATTTGAAGTCGCGACCTTTGAGCAGCCAATTTATATACTTACTGAGTATATCGGCTCATCTTGATGGTACGTTTACATGAACGGCGTTCAAAACGACATTCACGGGCGCGTTCACAGGCACGGGCGTGTAAACAGGCTGTTTTTGAACGCGCTCGTGAACACCGTCCATCGGTCGGTTATCGGTTTCCTATCGGTTGTTCGGCAAAGATCATTGTATGTTTACATGCACGGCATTCAAAACGACATTCAACGGGCACGTTCACGAGCTCGGGCACGCGCATATAAACGTACCGTGATATTTTGTAGTAACTCTGAGTGTGGAGGAACCGATGGAGATATGCTTGGATAGAAGAAGGTGGCGTTTAGTGGTCTCTGTCTACCCCACGGGAAACAAGCGTGAATTTATGTATACACGGTCAAGCAAAACGTTGAGACTATATTTAACCCGCAATATTAGCTATCGATTCTAAGCATGTTTTTAGGTGTTTATTTTTTTTCGAGTTGGTAACAAAAAAAATATCTATGGGTTACAGGTATCGCTCACACCATAGATCCCATAGTGGGCCATACAAAAACCTTTTTTTTTTTTTTTACTAAATCGAAAAAACTAAAAACCTAAAAAACATGCTTAGAATCGATAACTGATACTGTGGTTACGATTAAGATATCGTCATAACGTTTTGCTTGACCCTATATGTACAGCACGGCACAACTTAGAAGGCGCGCGATAAAGCACTAAAGCCGTCGATGCAGAGTCTATTTTTGCTTAAACCACGCGCCTTCTAAGTTGTGTAACCCTGCATATGTAGTAACTTATAGTTGAATTTGGTAATAGGCATATACTTATATACCGGTTGCACTTACATCTACATTTTAAGGTCTACCTATTAGTTTTAATATTTTGCTGCACCCTCACAGGGTCCATGTTAGTACTTAAGAAAATATTGTAACATCTTGTAAAAACCATGGTTTGGCAATAAATGATATGAGTATGAGTATGAGTATAACTTACTCGGCTATGGCCCAAGCGATGCCACATCCTTCGTACGTCGACGTGCCCCGTCCCAGTTCGTCGACCAAAACGAGCGAGTCGGGCGTGGCCGTCTGAAATTTAAACATCCGAATATAAACACGTAATCCCCAAAATAAACTTGCCGAAATCCAGATGACGCTTAAAATAATCCGCTTAGTACTTAGCGTAAGTTGATTCGGCAACATTTGAATGACCGGTCAACGTTAAATATGGCGGACAATCTGCCATTGCATACAGAAAAGTCACTTTCAAAATAATGTTTTTAAGAAACGCTGCTTAGTTAACGGACGGTTTGAAACAACTGGACCTTGTTTAGCCGTTGCAATTGTATCAAAAACGTTATGTCCCTTAAATATGGCCGCCGAGATTTTTACCAAGGAGAAAAGACGCTTCTGTATGAAATGTCTGCTAGCGCCATATTTAACGGACGTTAATTTTCTTGATGCAACCGAATCTTAATCTGATAAATTTATTCATTATGTTGGTACCTAATTTAAATTCAGCGAGAATTCAAGAATGATCAAAGAGCCAATTCGTTTATTTTCTCTGGAACAAGAAGTTGCAAAATGAGCGCTATTCTTTTATCAACAGAGTACGAACACAATCGATCAAAAGAGGACAATGCACATTATTGAATTATTCAAACTTTGGAACGGTCGACTTTCGCACGTGCTTGCTACGTGGAGATACGTCGAGATAAATAAACACACATTTTTACGCGTTTAGATACCCACTTTTAGATAACTCCGCTAAAATTTGCAAAGTTGAATATTGCTTAGATTGAATAAAATAAAAAGACGTTTGAAAAAAGTCGCATAATAAATCTCCATTGCTGGGCACAGGCCTCCTCTCATTACGAGAGGGTTCGGGCTATAGTCCCCACGCGGACCGAGTGCGGATTGGGGACGGTGATGACGGAGATGGTGAGCGAATCGTTGGCCCGCGTACTGGTACACACACATTTACAAGTGTACAGACTGTTGACAGTTGCGTCCTTACACTCAAACATTGACACTTCATTCGAATTGTGTTCAAAATCATGCTTTTATAGGCCGTGTTCGCTGTGTGCCCCGACCCTCTGCATGAGAGAAAACAAGGTCTGCCGATCCGGCTGACGTGTCACCGTAACGTCAAAGTCGAGTTGCCACCTTTATTGCAATAAAACAAAAATGGAGAAAATATTCTCTGTCGTTATAATGCAAAATAAATTATTTGCTCATTACAATAGACAAGAAATCTGCTTAATTTGGCCACTACGAGCGCTGCAATCGCTTGACCCAAACCATCTGTCAATTACATAGAGAAATATTTGTTACTATTGGTTTTACTTAAATTATTTAAAATATCCGCGCTGTGCAGTTCCAGGATGCAATGAGAACGGACGACACGTATTTCAGAAAGACTTGGTATGTATCTGGGGCAGGTATAATTGCCTTGGGACGTCTTCATTTTCATCAAAAATAACTGAACCAAAATTAAAATTGCGGTCAATATTTAACAATTTTAAACAAATCTACTTAAAATAAAAAATAAAAAACCCCGTAAAAATTTGACAGCTGCAGTGTTTGTGTTTTGGTTTGGGTCAAGCGTTTGCAGCGCCATCTAAGTCGAGCTTTGCGTATTCTTGTCCATTGTAATTTACTTGTTTAAGCACACAAAATGGGACAAGTTGAAAACAAATGAACGTAATAATTTAATGAAACACTCACTCACAGCATACATGAGGGTCGGGGATTATTTGAATACACCACTTGCAACACACAGCAGTGCGAATGACATTAGGGTGACACCCACACTACTACAGAATACCAGACTGTCATACCTACTACTACTACAGCCTATTTGCGTCCCACTGCTGGGTACAGGCCTCCTCTCATCACGAGAGGGTTTGGGCTATAGTCCCCACGCGGGCCCAGTGCGGATTGGGGACTTCACACACATCTTTAAATTACTTCGCAGATGCGTGCAGGTTTCCTCACGATGTTTTCCTTCACCGAAAAGCTCAGTGGTAAATTCAAATTGAATTTCGCACATAAGTAAACTTAGAGGTGCGAGCCGGAATCTAACCCCCGACCCTCTGCATGACAGGCGGTAGGTCGAACCACTAGGCCACCACGGCTTCACTGTCATACCTGGCGAAGTATATTATTGTATCATGCACTAGGCCACCACGGCATCCCCCTCTCACCTTCAATATAGTGGCAGTTTCGAGCATCTCGAGCATGAAAGTGCTCTGTCCTCGTTGCTCCCGGTCGCGCGCGCCGACGCGGGCGCTGAGCGCGCGTAACCGCGGTATTACCGCCCTCGTGGCCGGAACCAAACTTCCCGCGTGCGCGAGTAAAGCCGCCACGCCGCACGAACGCATCCAAGTAGATTTGCCACCCATATTCGCGCCGGTTACTATGTGCATTAGGCATGATTCTGTAAGTAATGGATTGTATAAATAAAAGTTCATATTAATGGGCAGATCTTAATTATAATATAGCTCAATTCTTCTCTTTTATATAATGGGTTCTATCTATATGCAAGATAATTTTGCCAATGTCCAGTGTAGCCTAGCCGAGCATTGTACGATGAAAATGACAAATGTGCGGTATCAAGTAAAATAGGGATGACGACAGGGTGAAGAAATCGAAATTCTAATTAGTCCGTCATTCAGATAATAAAAAAAATATTAGACACGTATTTTTTGTTTGATCAAATTAACAAAGAATGTCTAAGTTAAAACGCATTAAAGTTGGAGAGTGGGGGCTAACTACGTCACCGTTAGGTATAAATCGTACCTAATCGTGAAGTCACGCGACATTTCAACTCAATATATCTCCGTACAAGTTTGATTACGTGAAAAAAGAAAAAATACGTGTCCAATACTTTTCAATAATCTTCCTGATAGACAAAGGAAAAAAAAGTTGTCGTCATCCCAATTTGGGAGGTTCAACAAACGTCAATTGAATAACGTATACGTGTAATATAAGTCCTGTTCAAGGTATACACTACCGAGCGTCAAGCTGGCGTACACCGCGTGGATCTTTGGAACGGCTTTGTTCTCGGGAATTATTTATAGCTCAAAAAATAGTACCCTACGACCGTCAAATTTCACCACTCTATCTATAATCGAAGCCGAGAAATGCCAACATTTAATGGTGTACGAAATTTGGCAGCGTTACTACGGAAACTCGGACAGTATTCACTCAATTCGCAAAAAGTTAAGTGGTTGATTATCTCAGCTTCTATTATACATAGAACGGTGAAATTTAATGGGCGGTGGGTACTATTTGGGTACAATTTTTTGAGCTATAAATCACTCCCGAGAACCAAGCCGTTCCAGAGATGCACGCGATGTACGCCAGCTTGACGCTCGGTAGCGTACACCGTGAACAGGCCTTATATTTCGAAAAGTTCAAGGGCACTATTTTTTTAACCTAGATAGTGGTACTGTTTGGGTACTCTTTATTTGCATAATCAGAACCTGGATATCGTTACGGTGTACGCTATCTTGACGGTCACAAGTACAAAGGGCTTTAACCAACCCCTGACAAAGGACTTGCGTAATCATGTGACTCGACGTCACAATCGGAATGTCAGATAACACTATCAGACTGATGATTACGAAACTTGATGGTGCCAATAAACTCTTTTCTGACCATATGATGTGGCGTTATCGCCTTTCGCCCTTTTCAGTTCGCCAGATATTCCCTTTGTGACGTATGTATTATTATTTTACATACCTTCGTTTCCTATTATCCAATTAAATGAAATATCTGGCAACACCATTTGATGGTTGCTACCTGTATTTTATATGGCAACAACTGCCATCTTTATATATCTCTCTCACACGCCTGCAGCTAGCAGGGCGCCGATTTTTACTTTGGGCTTATAAAAAAATTTATTGTCAATAAATGGTTAATAAACCATTTCAAATATATCTACGCTGTTTTCTAAAACAGTAAACTCTCAAGCTGAACTCTACAAAGGAAAAAATTGCTAACCCAAATAGTCTCCGTTTACTCGATATTATTGTCTGTCAGCTAAGCTAATGCGACCTTAACGGCATCACAGTCCAAAGTGTGGTACCTATCATTCGTCATTTGCGATTGCCAGTGTTTCTAAAGCGCACCCGGATCTTGTATGATTCTATATTTATCACTATAGCAGTTTATTTGCTACTCACCTCGTTTAACGATTACGTCGTTGAGTATAAAGCTGATTCCTTCAAGTTTGATGGAGGCCATCTCCATTTTTTTTTTCTGGAACCTTGGAGACTATACATCTCTAAGATCTTAGATTTAAGTTTAAGTACATTGAAGGGATGTATAGTCCCTCTATACATCCCTTCAATGTAATTTTAGTACGTACCTATATGTATATTTTATACATGTAATGTAAATGTAAATTTTGTAACTATGTCGAAATATTGAAAAAAGGCCTTTTGCTTGAGTTTGTTGCAGCGCTTCTTCTCAAGCAATGGGACGCGCTGGTAAATTCTTTTTCTGACGTGTAAAAGTGCCCCTATGTGGCCAATTTGCTGAATAAATGATTGAATTTGAATTTGTACAAGAGGGATATTTAACTTGTTCCAACAGGAACAAATGTATACCTAGGTATCTTCCTTGACTTGCAGTGCAGCCATCAGTATTTACGAAGCGCACCCGGATCATGAGTCCAGTTCATTTACAGTCATCATTTCAGCCGAAAGACGTCTACTGCTGGACATAGGCCTCCCCCAAGCACAGAATATAAAAAAAAAAAATTTCGGCTATAGTTTCCAAACATGTGTACGATGGGACGTAAGTCTCACTGTAGTCTTTGAAATTGATGCCAAAATCATACACATGCTAACAAATTTCGAGGAGTTCCCTCGTTTTGTCATGGATCCCATCATCAGAACTAAACCAAATTATTAAAAGGGTTCAAGTTGGAGGTACACCTTCCAATTAAAAAAAGAATCATCGAAATCGGTTCACAATTGACGGAGATATGCGTGGTCATACATTAAAAAAAAATATATACGCGTCGAATTGAGAACCCCCTCCTTTTTTTTTTCGTCGGTTGAAAAATATTGAATATTTAATAGTACTACATACAGAATGGCCACGGAATCACCCGCCCGAATCTAGCCGGCGCGCAACTCGCGCCCAACTCGCCCTTGCCGTCATTTGTTTCATCCGGAGATGGAGAGTGGATTATTGCCCCGCCTAGTGGTACACACACATTTACAAGTGTACAGACGTACACGCACACAGACATCCATGCGTGCAAACATTGACACTTCATTTGAATTGTGTTCGAAATCGTGCTTTTATAGGCCGTGTCCGCCCTATGCCCAAAGGCTCGCTACTCAGACCGGTCCTGTGCTACTCGCTTCCACCGGTTTCCCGCGACCTTCACGAGATCGTCGCTCCGTCTTGGAGGCCTACCGGCAGCTCGTCTCCCGCATTTACAGTAGTTCTCATTTACTCACCCCGTTTGAAGATCACGTCGTTGGGTATATAGCTGACTCCCTCCTGCACTTCGAGACAGGGGTGTCTAACTTGTTCCAACAGGAACAGGTCTATGTCTTCAGTGAGTTCAGGGCGGCAGTATTCGTGGGGCGCGCCCGCCGCGGCCACCGCGAAGGAAACTAGCACGTCCAAACGGGAGAGCACGTGGGACAGGCAGAATAGACATTCCGAGTAGCCCGCTGAAAATTATAATCCATACTATAATCAGAGATAATGTAATTATATAAGACTGTCAAACTCCTTACATTACGGCGTACATCGGAAATAGCCTGGGAGCTTCAACTTTTCATACTTCGCCTGCGCAGCGCCATCTAGATGTAGCTCATGGAGTTTAAATTTGTATCCAGGCTACCTAGGCAGCGATATCTATTTATTTATTTATTTAAACTTCATTGCACATAAATCAAACTATGTGTACAAAAGGCGGGCGCATCTATTACCGCATTTAACACTTATTTCGGGAGTACGCTGATTTATTTGAAGGTTGCCATTCTAAGTTTACCTTACTTCTTCTTTGCTATAATACTATAAATGTAAACTTTTTATCCCAATATTTCTACGTGTCAAACCAATTTTTTAATACTTTTATAACTACAAGTATATCTGTAACTATATGTAGGTATAATAACATCGGGTAGGCAAATTCTGTCTTTGCGGGACGAAGTCGCGGGCATCGGCTAGTTAGGTATAAGAATCTAGCTTCTGCCAGCGATTTCGTCCGCGTGGAATGAGTGCCTCTGTATTCCTCCTCACTAGTTGGCGCCACTGTTCCTATGAGGTGTGTTCTGTCAGTGTCTAAGTTGACATTCCATACAATAATGGCAATGTCAAGGTAACATTGGAAGTTTCGGAGACCAGTGTTGTCAATTTAGCTCATAATATGGCATATGATGTGCTAAATTGAAAATGTTTCACCTCATAGGACTCAAGCGCCTTTAATGGAGAATTCATTCGCGGTGACCATCATTCAAAGCCGTGGTAGCCTAGTGGTTTCAGCTACCGCTTCTCATGCAGAGGGTCGGGCGTGGGTTCGAATCCGACCCGAAATTCAATTTTAATTTACCACTGCGCTTTTCGGTGAAGGAAAACATTGTGAGGAAACCTGCATGCATCTGCAAAGTAATTCAAGGATGTGTGTGAAGTCCCCAATTTGTACTGGTCCTCTCGTGATGAGAGGAGGCCTGTGCCCAGTAGTGGGGCCGTAAACAGGCTGTCGTGGTGGTGGACACTCGGTAACAGCTTTCCTTATCTGTCTGTAGAAGTCATGTGACGATATATACTCGTATATCCGGGTTTAACTTGAGAACTACTGTTCGGATTGCCACAAGATTCGGTATGAGGATTGATTATAACACGGGTCAACATGTACGCTACTTTTTATCCCGAAAAAAGCATAGTTCCCACGGGAACACTCTAATCAAATTCCAAACTAGGGGAAAAGCTAGTATAGAAGTAAAATCAAGTTAATATTTATTTAAATAATTTTAGAGAGGCAGCAATTGCGTCTAAATTTTCACTGTTAGTGATAATATGGGTTAAATAAAAATAAAAAACTTACAAGCGATCCCCACGATTTCAGCGACGACTTTGTCTTGTTCCTTCTCATAAGTGGCTTTAGTCTGCACGTACTCTTCCGTCAACTCGCCGAGCGTGCTGCTCTTGAACCGGACGCCGCCTTTCACTGCGTCTATGATGGTGTACTTTTTGTTGCCACGGAGTGTTTGCTCCTCCTTCATAGTGACTCTGAAAGTATGCAATATACAACATAATTAAACGACAAAGTGATATTGAGAACTATACTATTCCTATATCATCGTCAGCCGATAGGACGTCTACTGCTGGACATAGGCCTCTCCCAAGGCGCACCAGTCAGATCGGTCCTATATCACTCGCGTCCACCGTGTTACCGCAACGTTCACAGCGATCGGAGGTCGGCGCTGCATCTTGTTGGAGGCACCGTCAGCTCGTCTCGCGGTTCGCGGACGCCACTCAAAAATCTGGCCCCATCGGCCATCAGTCCTGCGAGCAATGTGCCCCGCCCACTGCCACTTAAGGTTCGCGATTCTTCGGGCTATGTCTGTGACCCTAGTTCTACTGCGGATATCCTCATTTCTGATTCTATCACGCAGAGAAACCCCGACCATAGCCCCCTGGTGAATTTGAGCCTTCTTATGAGGCCCGTCGTAAGTGCCCATGTCTCAGAACCATTTATGTCAAGGCGATTGCCTTTGCATTTTAAGTTGCCTTGTCCAGCAATACGCTAATCGGTGGCCTCTGCAATAATGTACTGTTTACAATATGTGAATTCGCAGCTAGAGGCGCTCGCAGCCCTACAATGTTGCCAAGTTAGCACACTATATGCCGTATTAAACGCTAAATTGGCAATACTGAGGTCTCCGAATCGTCAAATGTCACATTTACATTGACGCTATTGTATGAAAAGAAAAACGTTGACATTGTCAACCACCACGTTATAGATAGTGGCGTCAACTAGTGGTACGGTGGCCCTAATTTCCCATTGCCCACCTGAAACAGAATCCGTTTTGCGGCGTGCTCTCCAGTTTGATGGTTTTGCCGGCGTCGAGGCCGAGGTCTTTCGCGGCTCTGCCCAATTCCTTCTCAGCCGAAGCCTGCAGCTGATCCAGCTCAGTTCGCAGCGCCTCCAATTGCTCATCGAACGACGGGTTTACTAGGAAATCACCTAAAAATAACATGACAAAAAATAACTCAAGTAAATGTGATATTTTGGAGCAGTTGATGGCGATGGTTTACTAAAGGCTCGCATTTTTAATATACTTAAACCATTTTGGTTAATTGTCTGTCTTCTTCATTCGAAATCAAATCTGATGATGATTGAAAAACAAAACACGGACGTATTTTTACCTAAAATCAGTTTTAAAGGCGTTTAATATTTTACGTCACCCTTGGCCGTGAAGTGGGATTTTCTGCCCGCTATGCGGGGAGAAAATCTCACCTCCTGGCCAAAGCAAGACGTAAAACTTTAAACAAACCACTGGCGGTAATTCGTAAAGCCCCAGATCGCATATTTATCGCACTCACCTTCGGTTCGGGCCACAACCAGAGATCTGGGACATTTACGAATTCACCGCCCTAGGTCTGTAATGTACTATTGATGCAGTTTTTTTATTAAGAACGATTTATCGCTCATAATCGACGGTTTTCGTTCGAAAATTCAAATCAGAACTCCGGCTATATGCGGCTGGCCTTAACCATATCTTCCTTCAAACAATCGGAAAACTACAAATAAAAATCCAAACCTCTGTCAACAGCGTCCATGTCAAGTGTACTTTCCACCATTTGTTGGAACTTGCCGAGGTCTTCGTTCAACTCTGATATCGGCTCCGCGATAGACGAATGGACTGTCGGGTGGTTAGCCTCCGCCAGACATTGTAGTAGGGGCGGTAAGCGATTCACTGCCTAAAATTATTAATCATTAATAACCTGTTTTAAATGGTAATCCATACTAATATTATAAATGTGAAATTGTATTTGTTTGTCCTTCCTTCACGTCGCAACGAAGGAACCGATTTGGATAAAATTTGGAATGCAGATAGTTTGAGGGCCTGGGAATTTATCCCGATATGTTCACGGGGACGGGTTTCCTATAGAACCTATAGAACCAACTTTTTCAACACTTCTATTACTATAACTATCTATATATTTGTATAGTATTATCGGGTAGGCAAATTCTAAGTCTACGCGGGACGAAGTCGCGGGCAAACGGCTAGTAAGTGAATAAGTTCGAAAATATCATTGGTTTCTATACACAATTAAAGAAAATACTCTTAGATTTAGCATGTTACAACATCGACGACTTTTTCTCAGTCATTAGAAATGGCAAAATTGTAAAACAGTAGTATCAAATGCATACTTACATATTAACTAAGTGTGATTTAAAAATTAATACTTACCTAACCCTAACACAAGTGATAAAATGTAAAATTATTTTAAAATAATTATTAATGTAAATAATAAGAGGACATGTAAAATGAAATGTAATTTTATCAATAAATATCTGTATCTGTATCTGTAATAAAACCCAACTACTAATAAAAATCCGATATGTTGTTTTAGTTAACCCACGGAAAATCCCACAAATAGCGTTAAGGAAACAAAAGAAACATTGTCCTAAGTCTCAGAAAAGAAGGAATCAAGTTTCTAAGGGAATAAATAAGGCCTACCTATACAATTCAGGCAGGTAGTTGCAATACCCAGGTAATATTTACTTAAACTATAATTCCACCCCTAAAATGAATGCAACTCATTTTTTTAATAAACAAGAGAAATATTGAGGAAATAAATGAGAGGGTCCAGGTATGCATCCAGAAAAGCAAAAAAAAGCTTGTGGTAGGGCCTGGTGCTAGGTCCACCCGGGGCGGTACAGTCGAGTTCGCCAATATGTACACACTTTTGCACCTTACTCCTTTGTGATAAGGTCCAAAAGTGTACACATATTAACGAACTCGACTGTACCACCGTCTTTCCCCGCTAACCTGCTGCCAAATAGCAGTGCTCGCACTGTTGTGTTCCGGTAGGGGGTTAAGGCAGCCGGTGAAATTTCTGGCACAGAGGCATTCCATCTTAGGCCTCAGGGTAGGCAACGCATTCGAGATGTTATGGTTTCTTGATCGGGGATCATAGGATTTCGGTGTCCATGGGCCGCAGTAACCACTTATCATCAGGTGGGCTGTACGCTCGTTTGCCTATACCATTGATATATATAAAAAACATCTGGTCAACAAGTCGCGTTTTCAACTGTCATAAATACATATGTATATCGATAGCTACAGATATTATTCAACTTATGATATGATGCCCGCGACTTCGTCCCGCGTAGACTTAGAATTTGCGTACCCGATGATACTATACATATAAGTAGTTATAGTTATAGAAGTATTGAAAAACCTGGTTTGAACCGTAGAAAATCCGTTCCCGTGGACACATCGAGATAAATCCTATGTTATTCCCAGGGTCTCGAAACAACCTCCATATTAAATTTCATCCAAATCGGTCCAGTTCTTACGACGTGTAGGAAGGACAAACAAACAAACAAACACACTATCACATTTATAATATTAGTAAGGAAGTAAGGATTACGTATATTCATGCAACAGAAAATAATGACGACACATGTATGACTTCTAGCTTCTGCCCGCCACTTCGTCTGCGGGAAGTTTGCTTTTTCTCGTGATAAAAGCAGTAAATTTCGTTTTCTGGGACTCCAACTATCTACATACCGAATTTAATCTAAATCGATCTACAGATTGAAGCGTGAAGAGGTAACAGACAGACAGAGTTAAGAGCATTTTCGCATCGGCGGACACGGCCTATAAAAACCACGACCTCGAACACAATGGGGGGCGTGTGAATTTGCCACTAGAGGCGCTAGTGTCGCGTGAGGTCCAATAACATTCACTTTTCACTGGTTTTGGCGGGCTTCGTGACATAAATGATAATTTCTTTAATTTACCTGGTGAAAAGTGATCGCCTGCGTGAAATTATCGCAAATATGGATTATTTGGCGATCAATGTGAACGCTTTGAAAAAAAAGTTAAAAAATCCGAACAAAACGGAACTGCACAACGTTGCGGCACCGCTACTCGTCGGATAGTTATTTATAATAATAAACCTAAGATAAGATTCAAGATTTAAAACTTTTTTGTTTCGGCTCCGATCTTACAAAGTCGCCTTTGACAGCTATTCCTCTGGACCTTAGTCAACAGTGGCGCCAACTGGTGAGCAAAGAAAGGATAGTCCCCATTCCAATGAAGTGTCAATGTTTGCGTGTGAGGACGTCTGTGTGTGTGCGAGGACGTCTGTTTACGTGCGAGGACATCTGAACACTTGTAAATGTGTGTGTTCCACTACGCGGGCCAATGATTCAATCACCATCTCGAGATGACATTCAGATTCAGGCGGGTGATACCGTAGCCATTCTGTACGTAGTACTATTAAAATATTATTTGATGTCAGCTTACCTGGTATATCTTATAACAGTCGTGTAGATTCGCCTTCTTCCTTGTGAGCCGTCTAGCGAGTGCTTTCAAGTCGGGAATCCTTCTGAGGTGGTCGGTATGCAACTGAAGTCTCAATTGTGAGTTGTTGACGAGTAACTCGACCACGTCCAAACGCTCGTTGATTAGGTTTATGTCGCGCAGTGGCTGTCGCAGCCATTGTGCTAGAAGGCTGAAATAGTATATTCTGATGCAAGTGCGAAAAGTTGGTCATTTTATCACGAGTCCCTAGTTATGTTGGCGCGAGCGAAAGCGAGCGTTAACACTAGGGACGAGTGAAAATGACAATTTCGCACGTGTATCAAACGACATTTTTTAATACATTTACGAAAAAAAACCGGCTTGAAAATGACGTCATTGAAAATAATCAAGGGTCGGAACCCTCTCCACGCGAGTTTAACTCGCTTCTTGGCTAGTTTTTTTCCTTATATGGTTCTAACGAAACCATTGCTCCCCATAAGGGGACACCGACATAAAATATTTTTAAAGCACCTAAATAGCCATGTTTTTTATCAAACTCAGAGCAAAAACATATTAATACCTATTTAAAAAGGATTTAAAAAAATACATCACCCTTCAGAGCGGTGTTCTTCAAAAATAAACACGATACATTTCAAAAATACATTCCTGCTTGAGATCAGAAGTAACTAAATGGAAATGGAAAGAGCACATGTCTACTCATCAATAGTGTAGCGACTGAAACCTCAGACACGAAGTTCAAAGCCAAATCAACTCTGGAATGATACTATAATATACTTCGCCAGGTATGACAGTCCGGTATTGTGTAATAGTGTGGATGTGTCACTCGAACATCATTCGCACTGCTGTGTGTTGCAAGTGGTGTATTAAAATAATCCCCTACCCCCATGTATCCTGTGTTTCGTTAAATTATTACGTTCTTTTATTTTTAACTTGACCTTTGTGTGCTTTAACAAGTAAATAACAATTGTGATGCGCAAATAATTTATTTGCATTATAACGGCAGAAAATATTTCCTTCATTTTTGTTTTATTGCAATTAAATGACAACTCGACTTTGACGTTACGGTGACAGTCCCTCGGATCGGCAGACCTTGTTTTCCCGACCAGGTGTAGGAAATAGTTCTGAGGACATACCGTTTCCCTTGCTGCGTGCGACATCTATCGAGCAAGCCGAGTAAGCTCCTAGCCGGCGCCTGCGACGTATCGCCCAACTCTGGCAGCACGTTGAGCGCCTCTAGTGCCGCCGCGTCCAAGTGTAGGAAACAGTCCGATTGGATCGTGCTCAGTCGGAATCTGCAGAATAAAGGTAAGGTAATATCATCATCATTTCAGCCGATAGACGTCCACTGCTGGACATGGCCACCCCCAAGGCACAGTAGAGCAGGCTGAATCCGCAGTAGAACTAGATCACCGACATAGCCCGAAGAATAGGGATGACGACAACTTTTTTTTCTTAGTCTATCAGGAAGATTATTGAAAAGTATTGGACACGTATTTTTTCTTTTTTCACGTAATCAAACTTATACGGAGATATATTGAGTTAAAATGTCGCGTGACGTCACGGTTAGGTACGATTTATACCTAACGGTGACGTAAGTAGTTAGCCCCCACTCTCCAACTTTAATGCATTTTAACTTCGTCATTCTTTGTTAATTTGATAAAACAAAAGATACATGTCTAATATTTTTTTATTACCTGACTGACGGACTAATTAGAATTTCGATTTCTTCACCCTGTCGTCATCGCTATTGCGAACCTTAAGTAGCAGTGGGAGGGGCACATTGCTTGCAGGACTGATGGCCGATGCGGCCTGAAAGTTTTGGGGTGGCGTCCGCGAACCGGTAGACGAGCTGTCGGTAGGCCTCCAACAAGATGGAGTGACGACCTTGTAAAGGTCGCGGGAACGCGGTGGATGCGAGTGGCACAGGACCGGTCTGAGTGGCGCGCCTTGGGGGAGCCTAAAGGTAATATACAGCATCGTATTTGTATTACTATTATTATTAACGCTTTTAGCGCCAGCCCCTTAGATACTCATACAAGATTGACTCGCTTGGAAGATTCATGGCACTGGATGCGTTATAAGTGTGAAGTTTCTCCAATTTTCCAAAGTATAAGCTGCTTGTTAATGAAAGCTGGAAGCACAGGATTTTCATTTGCAGGAGGTAAATGTGAAGCGGCCCTGGATATTGCTCATGGGAGTACAAATTTTTATACAAGCTACCTAGGCAGCGACATCTATTATAGCATTTAAGAGGGTTTATCCCGAAAGTTGACAACGTCGCATATAGCTGTCAAATGTTTCGCTGTTTTTATTAATTTCTATGCTGAATTAAAAAGGAAGATATAATTCTACGGTTGAATGACGTGACTCGTTTTATATTAAAATTTGTAGGCATTCAAATGACAAGATTGCATTGAAATGCAAGGAAACTGCGATGGGAAGTTTTCAAAAGATATTACTTCCATCATACTAAAAACTTTGTGTTCCTATGATAACTGTTGCAATCCATCCTTACTAATATTATAAAGGCGAAAGTTTGTTTGGATGGATGTATGGATGGATGTTTGTTCCTCTTTCACGCAAAAACTACTAAACGGATTTTAATGAAACTTTACAGTAATGTAGCTTATAGATCAGAATAACACATAGGCTACTTTTTATCCTGGAAAAACGTATAGTTCCCGCGGGAACGCGATAACCGAATTCCACGCGGGCGAAGTCGCGGGCAGAAGCTAGTACTTAATATGTTTTCATTCAGTAATATTCAGAAATTAATGAAAACAGCAAAATATTTGACAGCTATTTGCGACGTTGCCAACTTCCGGAGTAAACCCTCTTAACGCATTCACTGCCACCAACGCATATATGCGTTATGCTGACTTTCCCGCAGTGCCTCGAACGCACATGTGTGCTCCCTTAATGACAGATGTGGCACCTGGCGAAAGTTCGTAAAAAGAAGTGGCAGTGAATGCGTTAACACTTATTTCGGGCGTACCCTTTACCTTAGTTTTTCCATGATAGTAGTAAAAAAATATGAGAATGAGAATTAAATATGGTTAGTACCTTCCAAAGTTAGTGCTCTCCGTCATAAAGGAGACATATTTGATGGCCGCCGCGAGACTCCCCATGGCCACTTCCATCCTCGTCTCCTCGAACGCGTTGGCGTCCTGTTGCTGGTCTTCCTTGAACCTCAGCAGGCGGTTCAGGTCTTGCATGAGGCCCTCCGTGGAGAATTCGCTTCGCTTCAGCTTGGTCACTGTGACGTTCGCCCTTTCCATCACTTTCTTTAGGGCTTTGTACTGGAATTGACGAGTGTAGATTAATATTCTCATGTTGCTAATATAATCAGGCTGAAAGTTTGTTTGGATGTTTGTTACTCAATCACGCTCAATCGGCTCGATCAATTTGCATGAAATTTGGCATACAGATAGTTTTTAACCTGGATTAACACACAGGCTACCTATCATAAAAAGCCGAGGTGGCCTAGTGGTTCGACCTACCGCCTCTCATGCAAAGGGCCGGGGGTTCGATTCCGGCTCGCACCTCTAAGTTTACTTATGTGCGAATTTCAATTTGAATTTACCACTGAGTTTTTCGGTGAAGGAAAACATCGTGAGGAAACCTGCTTGCATCTGCGAAGTAATTCAAAGATGTGTGTGAAGTCCCCAATGCGCACCGGGTCCGCGTGGGGACTATAGCCCAAACCCTCTCGTGATGAGAGGATGCCCAGCAGTGGGACGCAAATAGGCTGTAGTAGTAGTAGTACTATTTACTACCAGCTACTATTTACTTAGCCTCTGAGTAAGTGCAGATACTAACATCCTCATGTTCTGCTTGTGGCACGAGGCACTCGGAAGGCGCCATTTGTACAGTGATCGTCTCGAGCTCCGTCAGCAGATCGTCGTCTGTGAACTCTGTGACGGACATTTGGTAATCACCGGCGGATACGCACGCGACGCCGAGCAGTCTGCCCTGAAAGTCGAAATAGAATGTGTTAATGAGGGCATTACCGTCGTATTTTTGTCCAACAGTTGGCACCACTGCACTGTCATGTGAGGTTTGGCTGTCAAAGTTTACGCACATTTAAAGTTTTAGAGAGCTCAATGTCAATTTAGCGTAAAAAATATGGCATAAAAATGTGCTAAATTTGCAACACTGAACCTCACTCGACACAAGCGCCTCAGGCCGCGATTTCATACGCGATAGCCCTCATTCTGTATGAGGTGCGTATGTACCGGTAACTATGAGTCCATAATCAGGCGTGGTCCCTTCAAAACACGTAGTAAATCAGTAGAAAAAACCTTAAAAAAGGATTCATAATAGCCGTAACAGCGTGGTAGCCTATCGTTTTAAGCCATTGAGGCGTATACGGTACTGTCATACGGTTAAAATCCCACATAAGATATTGCTAGTGCATAACCATTATTACCCTTATTTTTTCCCACAACTTCGTATGCGCAGAGATATTAAAATGTATAATCCCGTTTTTTCCCCGTTCCCGTGGGAATTTCGGGAAATCCTCTCTTAGTGCTCCCCTACGTTCCCTAAGGAATCTGCATGCCAAATTTCAGCTCTCAACGACCGGTAGATTCGGCTCTGCGTTGATCGATCAGTCAGTCGGTCAGTCAGTCAGTAAGTCAGTCAGCTTCTTGTTTTATATATTATATAGATATAGACTAGCTTTCGCTCTGACCTTCTTCCGCGTGTAATTTGGTTAAGCGTTCACGCGGGAACTATGTTTTTTTTTGCGGGATTAAAAGTAGTCTATACTATTATGTTGACCCGTGTTACAAGCTACCCCCATACCAATGTTTTTCGCAACCCGAATAGTAGTTCTCGAGTTAAAACCGGACATACATTCATACGGTCACATGACTTCTATAAACGTATCATTAGTAGTATAAATCTAAGGATTTAAATATTATAAATAAATAAATAAATAAATATCTTGGGACATTTCACACATATTGACCTAGCCCCAAACTGAGCAAAGCTCGTACTATGGGTTCTAGACAACGATATAAATACGTATATAGAGAAATACATACATATATAAATACTAACATCCATGACTCGAGTACAAACATTCGTGTTCATCACACAAAGTTTGCCCCGCGACCATCAGAACAGAAGGCAGGGTCACTGGACCAATCCGGCCGTCAACAAAAATTATTATCAACAAAATATTCAAGATCAATGGATACCTTAGTAACTGCATCAGTCTTGATGTTAACTGCCATGAGACAGGGCGTGTTGTCGTCTGAGGTCCCCAGCCCTTCGCCGAGCACCTCTTCTAGCTGCGAGAGGTCGCCAGGCGACCCCTTGTACTTAATCGCCCAGTCCCCACTCTTCACTGACCCCTCTGACACGTATATTTCTACTCTATACCGTCTCACCTGGAAAGGAAAAGGAGTAGGAGATAAGTTTTTTCAAAAACTAAATTTTTGGGACACGCTTGTATTGCTGACTGTACTTTTCTTTGTAAATCCTTCATCTACCCTTCAAGACGAATCAAACAAGCCCAAATTCGATGGGCTTATGTAGGTTTTATTACGGAGTTCCTATGGCCACCTTCAAGCTCCATCATCATATCAGTTCCACGTCATCATAATATTGCATTGTCACGCGATTTACATATTCGTGCAAAATTTCCGCTCAATCGGAAAGTGGGTCAAATTTATACTTGCAAGATTCCATTACATAGTTAGTTACATACAGATTTACCTAATAAAAGCGTGTTAAAAAGTAAGAAATGCGTATAACATACTTGCATTCTTGAGCTATCTCTAACTTTTACGCGTTTTGTTGCGCATTGCATAAAAAATTTAATAATAAATTGTCACGAGTTGATGATATTTACAAGCTTTTTTAGGCTTTTATTTAACTTCACCTGTCCCACCTTCACCTTCACAAATCTTGCATGCATGTGTAAATCGGATGACAATGCAAAATTATTATGACATGGAGCTGATCTGAGGATGGAACTGGAAGGTGGCCACAGGAACTCGGTAGTTAAACGACACAACCTCATCGAGTTTGGACTCGTTTGATCCGTCATGACGTACTTTGATAACAGCTTGTTTTTAAAAAGTTCTTTTAAATTTACAGCTTGTTTATTGATTTCACTCACTATATATGAGTGCGATATCGTGACTACTATCTAAATTAAATTTTTTTTTCAAATCTTTTTTTAGGGTTCCGAAGTCCACTAGGAACCCTTATAGTTTCGCCATGTCCGTCCGTCCGTCCGTCCGTCCGTCCGTCCGTCCGTCTGTCCGCACTATTGCTCGGAGATGCTTAGTTCTAGAAAGCTGTAATTTGGCATGAATATACATATTAGTTACGCTGACAAAGTGGTACAATAAAATTTTGAAATATATTTTTTTATAGGGTACCTCCCCTACTCGTAAAGTGGGGATGTAATTTTTTTTTCTTGCGTACCCCATGGTGCGGCATATCGTTGAATAGGTCTTAAAAAAATATTGTGGGTTTGTTAAAACCATTTTTTGATTAAGTCATGCGTTTGTGAAATATTAAGCTTTAAAGTGCTATTTTTTGTTCGAGTCACGTGTCCCCCCCCCCCCTGCCAGCTAAATGGTGGTATTTGGATGGCTGAAAAAAATCACGGTTATGGCATATATAACGTAGTTGAAAGGAAAACTATCACAGCTAAGTAGGCTGTACAAACTTACGAGTCATAGTCGACCAACTTATGAAATGATTAAAAAACCAATGATTTTTCTCGAGCGGCAGGCGCGTCGGGCGGGCACGTCATACCACAGGCTAGCTAGATGCTAGTAAGTCTTAGAAAGGTACTGTGGGCATCGTCAACTTCGGAACCCTATAATTTGCGCGTGGCCCGACGCGCACTTGGCCGGTTTTTCTTTTTCTATTTCGGATATTCTTCCGTCGTCAGGGAAATTTCATGATTAGACACACAAAAACGGGAACTAATTTCAGACGTTTCCAATCGTTGATGGCATAACGATATTTTGCAAGGTAAATAACAATCAATCAATCAATCAATCAATCAATTTATTTATTTTGTCAAGACATAGGTGTTAAAGGTGTTACGACTTTTTTAATAAAAAAATCACGACTATGTTTTTGCTAGAAGTACTTAGGTATTAAGAGAATGTTTAACTGGCCATGACATTTTACATTTTCAGATAACCTTTTTACTTCTGCAAATAATCGTCTTCAAGATTGTAAGAATCATAATGTTTACACACACGTGACGTTATTCCACATATGTATGAAATTTTTAATTACCGGAATTTACAGTTTACTCACTGTTTTTCAAAATTACGTATAATCCAAGAAAGATTCATCAATCATCTTTATATAAAATAACAGCTTTTTATATTTTGATTTACTAGCGTATTTTTTGACGGCATTGGTTACACTTTGGGCATACAGGCCACCTAATAATAAGTGGTTTCTATCACACGTGTGCACCGGGTATACAGAATGATCAATCCAAATGGGTCAGTAGGAAGAAGTCAGAAGCTGATATGAGAGATAGCGACATCTGTTCTTAGGAACCATGGCTTCGATTTTAGATTGAATAATAATGGCATTTTTTTTAAATCTCTCATACATAACCGGGAACTGTACCTGGTCGAAGTCTCTGTAAACAATGTTAGGTATACATTCTGCAAGTTTTTTCGTTGTTGTTATGTTGTGTATGAGAGCAAAAAAAGTTTGAATGTAATTATTACTAAATCTAAAATCGAAGCCATAGTTCCTAAGAACCGATGTCGCCATCTCATAGTTTCTGACTTCTCTCTACTAAACCATTTGGATTGATCAGCCTGTATATTATAAGATGGTTTAACCCACAACCCGCGAAAGTTGACATCGTTGCAAATAACTGTCAAATATTTCGCTGTTTTCATTAATTTTTCAATATTACTGAATGTTAAAAGAAATATGTAGTTGACTGACGCGTGTCATTCTATATTTGATGGAAAGACAAGGCGATGGAAAGTTTTCAAACGATATTACTTCTATTATACAAAATAATTAGTGGTACGATAATAATTGTTGCAATCCGTATTAACGTTTTAGTCAACTGCAGAGAGATAGTAATTTCAGAGTACACACTCTTTAAGGATTATACAAGAATAATGATTCATCATCATCATCATCATCATCATGAACTGAAATGATGATGATGATCATCATCATTTCAGCCGAAAGACGTCCACTGCTGGACATAGGCCTCCCCCAAGGCTCGCCACACAGACCGGTCCTGTGCTACTTGCTTCCATCGGTTTCCCGCGACCTTCACGAGGTCGTCGCTCCATCTTGTTGGAGGCCTACCGACAGCTCGTCTCCCGGTTCGCGGACGCCACTCGAGAACTTTCCGGCCCAATCGGCCATTAGTCCTGCGAGCAATGTGCCCCGCCCACTGCCACTTAAGGTTCGCAATTCTTCGGAGAATAATGATTACTATGAATTAAATAAAATAAGAAGCAAAAGCGTATTCACCGAACACACGAGATGTCTCTGATCAGACCGAGAGAGCGCATTACATTTGACAGTTACTTTAATGTGTAAATGTGTGTTTCAACGCGTGCTATTTGTTTACGTCTACTATTAATAACGTGCCTCAATGACGGTCCGATCATAATCCGAAGTAGATAAGGTCAATATTACTAGGTTATCAATAGCCAATGGTTTCCGGAACAACACGATACTGGATCGGGACTATCTCCTGACCTAAAGGAGGAAGATGGTGGAATACTTGTAATAGTACATTACAGACCTAGGGTGGTGAATTTGTAAATGTCCCAGATCGCAGGTTTCTGTGCCATAAATATGCGATCTGGGGCTTTACGAATTACCGCCCGTGGTTTGTCAAAAGTTTTACGTCTTGCCTTGGCCAAGATGTGAGATTTTCTCCCCAGCAGAAAATCCCACTTTACGGCCAAGGTTGACGTAAACAATTTTACATCACCCTTGGCCATAAAGTGGGATTTTCTGCCCGCTACGCCCCAGATCGCATATTTATGGCCCTCACCTTCGGTTCGGGCCACAGAAACCTGCGATCTGGGAGATTTACGAATTCACCACCCTAGGTCTGTAATGTACTATAATTTGAAGTATGTAATGGTCACTGTAATACTTCTTCAATATTACGTAAGCGAATAACATTGCATTTCATTTTGAACTATTCGTTTATCCTTATCTGGGAAGTATACGTTCATCCGGGATAAAAAGTAGCATACCTATATCCTGCCCCGGGACTCCCACTATCTCCATTTCAAATTCATCTAAATCGGTCCAGCGGTTGAAGCGTGAAGAGGAAATAGACAGACAGGCAGAGTTAATTTCGCATTTACAGTATTAGTATGGATGGATGAACCTGCTATTCTATGTTATGGCGAGTGAAACTGCAATAAACTAAAATGAATAAATAAATAAAAAACCGGCCAAGTGCGTGTCGGGCCACGCGCAAATTATAGGGTTCCGAAGTTGAGGATGCCCACAGTACCATTCTAAGACTTATTAGCATCTAGCTAGCCTGTGGTATGACGTGCCCGCCCGACGCCCCTGCCGCTCGAGAAAAATCATCATTATAAGTTGGTCGACTATTACTCGTAAGTTTGTACAGCCTACTTAGCTCTGATAGTTTTCCTTTCAACTACGTTATATATGCCACAACCGTGATTTTTTTCAGCCATCCAAATACCACCATTTAGCTGGCAGGGGGGGGGGGACACGTGACTCTAACAAAAAATAGCACTTTAAAGCTTAATATTACACAAACGCATCACTTAATCAAAAAATGGTTTTAACAAACCCACAATATTTTTTTAAGACCTATTCAACGATATGCCGCACCATGGGGTACGCAAGAAAAAAAAATACATCCCCACTTTACGAGTAGGGGAGGTACCCTATAAAAAAATATATTTCTAAATTTTATTGTACCACTTTGTCAGCGTAACTAATATGCATATTCATGCCAAATTACAGCTCTCTAGACCTAAGCATCTCCGAGCAATAGTGCGGACAGACGGACGGACGGACGGACGGACGGACGGACGGACGGACGGACGGACGGACATGGCGAAACTATAAGGGTTCCTTGTGGACTTCGGAACCCTAAAAACGCTACAGTCCGGCCGAAATCAACTCTAGATAAAACCGCAAAGCAAGGAATAATGATGAGGAAATTTAGTAATAAACAATTAATAATTCTGGGTAATATTTATGATTATAACTATACGTTCTTGTTTTCACACGATGCGGTTAACGAATATTTCGGGAACATTGACTTCCTGTTTTTGTTCAAAGTTTGTTTAGTAAAACAAACAGGATAGTTATTTAATAATTTGTATTTAGAGCCCTTAGATAATATAATGAAATAAATAAATAAACAACAATTTATAGACACGATATCTTGTACCCAAGCATTGTGCCGCCACATTTATCGTGTGGAATTCGTTATAGCATTCCCGGGAATTATGCATTTTTTCCGAGAAAAAAGTAGCCTATATGTTGACCAGTGTTATAAACTACCCCCATACAAATTTTGTTGCAATTCGTTTAGTAATTTTTGAGTTAAATTCGGACATACAGACATTTTTTATAAAATAATCGTTATTTTGTGTTCAGTATCGTTTATATAGTCCCCTCGACTTGATTTCATTTTCAAGTTTCAGACGCGACTTCTTCTACAGACTTATTATTAGTAATAAGTATATAGATAAGTAAACTGGTATTCGAGGAACTAAAACGATAAAGCGTGTTAGAAAACGTTACGTAGTTTGACAGCTAGATTGCAGCGCGGTTAAGAGTTCAAGTTACCAATAATAGCTTCTTGATAAGAATCTCGAAGTTTCCTTTGGAGAGCACGAGGTAGTCTAGTTTGTTGGGCTCCAGGCCCATCTTCTTGATGTTGGCTATGGAGGAAAACACTTCTCTGGAACAGGTGGTCGCGTCGACCCCGTGGACACTGTAGTAGTCATTGCGGTCGAAGATTCTCACAGTTGTGGGCGGTTTCTGTGAAATAAAAGACGCATTACTTCTACCAATGCAATATGGAGTTAAAGGAAATATTAAAACTGCAATTTTATGTCAATCGAAAATGACTTGAGGAAAAAAAGGTCTTTTAACGAGCCTGCGAGTTTTGATAGTGAGATCCCATAGCGTAGAAACAAACGATTTTACAAAACGAGACCAGTTGATTTCTAGATGGGGTGTTTACCTAAAAATCAAGGGAAGGTGGGGCTGAAGACAAAATGACATGTTTTGTGTGTGGGCTCTCCCCAGACACAAAACAAGCATTTTGTCTCTAGTACATCTTTTCCTGTGAAGGTAGTAAATGTTCGAAAAAAAAGAACGGAACTTTACTTTACTTCTTGGCTAGATTAGCATAACTGGAAACTGTTTAACCATTAGTATCAACTACTTGTGAATTTATTTTTTCTCAAATAAATATAGTAAAATATCTACTCTACTTGTGTTATGTAGGTACACAAGTATAAGACTATAATAAAATAAATAAGCCAACCGATTTTTACCTACAATTGTTAGTATCAGTAATTAAGTATTTTAAGTACACAATTAATTTGTTTTGTTTAAAAACTTCTTAGAGTTGATAAGATAAATATTCAACAATAACGATTACAAAGGTAATGAACTTTGTGAGACTTATATTAGGAATTTATCTTTATTAGAGTTCTCTTAGAATTTAAACTTTATTGCACATAAAGAAAACTTTATCAAAAATAATACATATTTTTAGGATAGGACTTATTTGATCGTCTTATAATGACGTGGTTGACTACTGAACTATTCCCCGTATTAGTCATATTAACAAAACGCATAATATCTATAATTATATTAAGATGTTTTCTTCGAAAACCAATAAAAAAACTGTGTCAATAACACCTTTTTTCCTCTATCCTTGATGATGTCCCATATTTTGCAAATAAATAAGAGCAATGTCAAGATATGAGGTTAAATATTATGTTAATTATCATTTATCATCTGTATTCTTGGAAATAAATAAAGGAAAAAACAAAGCTTACATTTTTTACAGATCTCGGAAAAGACGCCTCAAAAAATCGTGGTACAATTTGACAATATTACATATAACAAGTTTACATACAATCATCAAATTTGATAGACATTTAAGGTAACATACATACCTACAATATGGAACCGAACTAATGCAACGCCAATTTTCTACTAAACTTGACATCGACATAGCAGTCTTTCGGATTTTGAAAGCAGTTTTCTATTTTTTTTTAATTATCAAGTCGTCGACATAATGTACTTCTTACCCATGCAAAATGGGACCAAATTGCAAAAACTAAAAATGTCGTGTTGCTATGATAATTGTCGCAATCCAATACTTAATGTTTTACCATAGGGATTCATGTTTTCATTTGCGACGTTGCCCCCGTTGGAATAAACCCTCTTAACATCCTAGCACGTGCATAGTGATAAGACGTGACGCTTTTATCATCTTCACTTACTCTGGCCGCAACTTTGACTCAATTACTTTAGTTAAATATGGTTAAATTAATGACTTATTATTACTCAGTCTGCATATGTCATTTCGTTTTGTTTTCATAAAATACTTTGGGCAGTTTGTTCGATCGCGAATACAGAAACTGGACAGATTGATTTATTGCGAAAAAATGAATGAGTACCTAACATAAAAATTAGAGGTTATTTTTTGTTACGGAAAGGACAAACAAAAAAAACAACTAAGCTTTTTAAAGCCACCCAATGGGGGCTATCGCGTGTGAATGTGCCACTAGAGGCGCTAGTGTCGCGTGAGGTCCAATAACATTCAGTTTTCACTGGTTTTGGCGGACTTCGTGATGTAAATCATAATTTCTTTTATTTACCTATTGAAAAGTGACCTCCTTCGTGAAATTGTCGCAAATATGGATTATTTGGCGATGAATGTGAACGCTTGAAAAATAACTTTTTTTTAAAACGGAACGGAACTCCACTACATTACGGCATAGCTACTCGATACGATGATAGTTATTTATAATTAATAAGCTTAATGAGATTCAAGATTGAAAACTTTGCTTCGGCTCCGATCTTATAAAGTCGTCTTTGACAGCTATACCTCTGGACCTTAGTCAACAGTGGCGCCAACTGGTGAGCAATGAAACGATAGTCCCCATTGTGTCATCACCATCAGTTGCGCAATGCGAGAGAGTATCAATGTGCCTGGTGGCGCAAGCATCCGATGGATGCGAGTCGCACAAGACCGGTCCAACTGGTGTAGTGAATTCTGTTCAGCCAGACTATCTTAAGCATATTTTAAACGCGCTAATCTTGTATAATTATTTATCCAAGCGATCTCAACAACGGCTCGAATGGGGACTATCGTTTCTTTGCTCACCAGTTGGCAGGCGCGGATCCAGCCCTCAAAAAAGGTTGTGGGCACGTGCGAAAATTGGTCAAGTGCGAGTCGTACTAGAGGCTGGCCCCAAAAAAACAACGTGAACGGTATTTTTTACCATATTTGTAGCTACAAATAAGGAAAATAATGTACTTATTTTTTTTATTTTTGAAGCAAATATGAAGTGTAAAATGGTTTGGAAGCTGCCACAAATTTGAAAACTCAAACAATGCAGGTGGCGCGAAAATTAGCTTATCCAAATACGCCTTCTTCGAAAAATTTCAATTTTCGAATGGCCATTTTACGGTCCCTAATATAGGGTTTGTAAAGCTGCTATATGGTTGGGAAGAACAAACAATGTATTTTTAGTGACCGTCAAGATACACCGTAACGTTATCCAGGATCAGATTATGCAAATAAATAGTACCCAAATAGTATGTTACGGTGTACGCTATGTTGACGGTCGCTATTTTTAGAAGAGCCAGTTCTAGACCAAAATTTCATTTTATATCGATATCGATCATAAATGCACATGTGTGACCAGATTCGATTTTTTTTTCTTTTGTAGTCAATTTTCGTAAAAAAATTACAAAGGCGGTGCTATTGGGTTTGTAAAGTAAAAAAAAAAACTGATTCAAGGCATGCAAAAAAATAGATTCGCGACTTCTACAGCTCTCAGAGCCTCTAGGAACAATATTTTAATTATTTAGCAAAATCACAACATTACAATTTTCGGAAACTAGCAAGCCTGACAGTCTCTGTTTTTAACCGACTTCGAAAAAAGAATGAGGTTCTCAATTCGTCTGGTATGTTTTTTTCTTAATTTTTTTTGTATGTATGTTCCGCGATTACTCCGTCATTTATGAACCGATTTCGATGATTCTTTTTTTAATCAAAAGGTAGTACCTCCGGATTGGTCCCATTTTAATTTGATTCAGTTCTGATGATGGAATCTATGAGAAAATGAGGGAACTCCTCAAAATTTGTTAGCACGTGTATAATTTTGACGTCAATTTCAAAGACTACAGTGGCATTTACGTCCCATCGTACCCATGTTGGAAACTGTAGCCGAAAAAAAAATTTTAATAAAAAAATAAGAACCTAGAACCAACTTCAAACTCCGACAGCCTACAAAGTCAGTGTCAAGTGAACCGACCCAAAGCCGATGGCAATCTTATAGTGAAATTGACACCGACTTTGTAGGCTGTCGGAGTTTGAAGTCGGTTTTTAATTTTTTATTGAGAATATTTTTTTCATTACTTTTTAAGATTACAAACCTCAAAACGAAATATCGGAACGCTTATAGAAATCACTCGTGTGTCTGTTACAGCCAATTTGCTCCGAAAGTAGGTACTGCAATTTGGTACATACTTATATGTAACATAGTGACCCAAACACGTACGATAACCTAAATAAAAGAATTCAATTTAGTGGGCCTGAAATTGAGAAAAAAAAAGCGATGATTCTTAGTTCTCGACCTACAGCTTTACTATGAAAACCTATAAGTTCATGGTATTACATATTTGAAATGATATAGAAAATAATCAACGAATGGAACCCTCTCCAAGCGATTTTAACTCGCTCTTATCTTTTTTTTTATCAAGACGTTCGAAACTATCAACCTCATTGGGCTGTAAAAATGTGACGTGAAAACTCTTAGGCATGAGGTATGTCTATAAGGCTATTTAGGGTTGTGGGCATGCCCATAGTGCCCACAACGGTGGATCCGCGCCTGCCAGTTGGCGCCACTGTTGACTAAGGTCCAGAGGTATAGCTGTCAAAGGCGACTTTATAAGATCGGCGCCGAAACAAAGTTTTAAATCTTGAATCTCATTAAGTTTATTCATTATAAATAACTATCATCATATCGAGTAAGCAATGCCGCAATGTTGTACAGTTCCGTTTTGTTCGGATTTATTTCATTTTATTTCAAAGCGTTCACATTCATCGCCAAATAATCCATATTTGCGATAATTTCACGAAGAAGATCACTTTTCAACAGGTAAATTAAAGAAATTATAATTTATATCACGAAGCCCGCCAAAACCAGTGAAAAGTGAATGTTATTGGACCTCACGCGCCACTAGCGCCTCTAGTGGCAAATTCACACGCGATAGCCCCCATTGGACGAAATTTGCAACATAGGGGTTTACGGGGGCGATAAATCGATCTAGTCATATCTGAGGAAACTCGGTTTTAGCTATTTCAGCTCAGCCAAGGTACTTGCAAATAATAACTTGATTTTTGCAAAAATATAAAACCAGACTGCAAACAAACTTTTGATTTCACATATATATTATATATATATATATATATTTGTGACCCATTCATTCAACCCATCATTTTGATAAAGCACTCGAAAAAAAAATTGCTGTCAAAAATTTTTTTTTTGGAAACGTTTATAATGCCTCCTAATGTCAGCCATTTTGTTTTTTACAATTCTGATATACCCAGTGTCACTCTCACGATTAAGACGAATCTAACAACACCTCACAAGCTAAAATCAATCCAGCCATTTAGGCTACACAGCGTGCCAAAGAAATATACATACATACATACACTCGAAAAACATAACCCTCCTTCTAGCGCAGTCGGGTACGTTTAAAATGCCTCCAAATGTCAGCCATTTTGTTTTTTACAATTTTGATATACCCAGTGTCACTCTCACGATTAAGACGAATCTAACGACACCTCGCAAGCTAAAATCAATCACAGCGTGCCAAAGAAATATACATACATATATACACTCGAAAAACATAACCCTCCTTCTGGCGTAGTCGGGTAATAATTAATGCAAATCCCACGCGACACTTGTCAAATGATGCTCATTAGAATCCAGTATGAAGTCATGTTGAATCACTTCTTACCTTACCTAAGACGATCACTAATATAAATAGTGATTTGTCACCTTTGTCAATAGTATAGTTAGTTGGCAATGTATTATTTTGCGCCGGTCCGAGTTCGCGGAATTATCATGCCCAGACCAAGGGGTTATCGGTTCGCGAACCACAATAAATGGGAGATTGAAGCGCGACCAATGTCAGTACGCGGACGAAGAGCAAACAGACTTCTTCGTTATTTTTTTCAATTGGATCGTCGCTTTATATATTACAGGTAGGTGCCCCTTAACTTGTTCTAAATCACAGCTGATAGTTAAGTTACACCTGTATCTATATCATTCCTTGTTTAAACAATTTGTGTGATTATTCCAAAAGCTTTAACTGGTAGGTAATGTCTTACATATACTTATGCATAAAAGAGCAACAAACATAAATACATTATAATAATATTGTTTTAATGTTACTAATTAAGTAGTAGAAAAACAAGAAGAATAAGAAGCCGTTGTGGACTACTCATGCAGAGGGTCGGGGGTTCGCTTCCGGCTCGCGCCTCTAAGTTACTTATGTGCAAATTCAATTTGAATTTGCCATTGAGATTTTCGATGAAGGAAAACATCATGAGGAAACCTGCACGTCGTCTCATTTTTTTTCAATCGTTATTCTTAAACTTTCGAGTTTATTACGTAACAGGTAGTACATTACACACCTAGGGCAATCAAGTAAAGAAAGTCTCAGATCGCGGGTAATTGAGGCCCGAGCCGGAGGCGAGGGCTATAATCTAGCGGTCTGAGGATTTCTTTACGGCCGCCCGTACGATTTTACGTCACCACCTGGCCGTGAAGAGGGATTTTTCGTAGCGCCCAAGGGCGGTAAATCCCGCTTTTCGGCCTGGTGTGACGTAATAGTAGTTTATGTAACTGCTACATAATAAATTTCCTTAAAACACGAGTGAGGTTTTATAATATCGCACGAGTGTTTTAAGGCCTAATTATGTACAGTTGCATACACAATTTTATCTACACTCATTTTATAAATCCTCTAAGATGCATCAAAATCTGTCCACAATGGCGGCAATTCGAATACGTCAGTCTCACATTCGATTTTCAAAAATCATAGACTAAATATAGGAGACATTTGAATTTGGAACAAACTTTCGTTATGTCTTACTGAAGAATATACTGTTGGAAGATGTTCGAAATTTGAACGTCATTACAATATCGATATCGATTTTGTAAAATGAATTTTACTGTATGAGATAAGAAATTGGCTTTGACAGAACTCGCTGTCATAACGGATGTCATTACTACCGATTTTTGAGGATTTATGACATGAGTGCAAATAAATAGTTTTTTTTGGAGTGAAGACTGATATTGGCTTAACGACCCGTTATCGTGTTAATAGCTAATCACTTGGAAATTGGAATTTGTATTGTTTTTAACCCCCGACGCAAAAAAAGAGGGGTGTCTGTGTATATGTGTATCTGTCTGTGGTATCGTAGCTCCCAAACGGATAAACCGATTTTCGTTTAGTTTTTTTGTGTCATAGATAATTTTATCCCGAATAAGAACACTCGCTTTTTTTCTCACTTAGTGGTCCCCCGACTCGCCGACGCTTGGTAAATAAAAATATTTGAACTTACATAATATATGTGACGATAATAATTATAATAGGTTTGAAATATTATTTGTTATTTTTTGTTTTTTTGTGTTGGGTTTTTTTTAATATATAATTTGTATGTGTCCAGTTTATCATCAAGTGACTATGAAAACCACCTTATTTATTCTTTCTATTCGCCAATGATAAGAATTTTCAGTGGCAGTGGCGTCACCGTGCCGCACGTCGAATTTGGGAGATCTCTTTAAATTTGCAGTCAGAAAGAAAATGATAAAATAAAATAAAATATTAAATTTAACAATATTTGCTATATTAATTCTTACTTATTTGTTTGCGATTTTCCATCACATAAAATGCCGTCGCCGACGCCCTAGCACCCCCCCCATATGAAAATGTAATAAGCAAGATAATCTCACCACCGTTTTATTTTATTTCAGGAGGCAATTCGAAATAAATAAAAATGAGGACTGTATTCCTCATAGCTGCCGTCTCGGCACTAGCCTGGGCTAGGCCGGAGACTTACAAAGAAACGGAAGATTTTAAATATTCAAGAAGCTCTTCTGATGAAGGATCAAAATCAGGGTTTTATGGAGCTCAGCGTGGTAACACGGGTGGAAACTACGAAAAAGCACACAACATGGACTCATTAGCTCAAAATCAAATGAGCGGTGCCGTCAGACAAGTTGAAGGAGAATTAGGCGACGCTTCAAAAACTAGAACTGGAAGCGTATTTACTGCTGCAAATTCGAGAGGAATTTACGGATCAGGAAACTACGATCTCAGCAATCTCCAGGGCAGAAATTTCGCGGAAAGCTCATCTTTCCACGATACTCACTCTTCCCTGTCCTCAGCTTTCAATCAACATTCTCAAAACTCAGAGAGAAGTCGATCCCAACAATCTAGCGGCTTGAGCGCGGCAAATCAGTTTGGGCAAGCGCATGTAGCTGACGACACCAACGGTATTTATTCTCATGGGCAATCTAACTATGGGAAGAATTATGACCACAGTTCTGGTTTCCATTCTCAATCAGGGTACCATTCCCAATCTGGATATCAAGGCGGAAGTGCCTATGATCAACTCAGTTCAAACACTCATGCTGGCAGCTTTGGAGCCCAGGCTGATGACCTAACCCAGAAGCGTTATATTGTAACCCCAGTTAAAATTGTGGGTAGACCAGGAACTCTAGTAGCTGTACCTGTTTATGCACAAGCCTATGATTCCCAAAAATCTTCAGCTTTAAGCCAAAACAGCATAAACACTGAAGCAGAAGTACTGAATAATAATCAGCAACACGTAAGTGGTGTTCCTCTAGGCCCTGCGAAGCATTATGAATCTTCCTACGATTATCGAAAAGCATGGGAAAGGCATAGTGAATCAAACCCAAGCAACATACCTTTAGCAGTGCCTACAGTCAACCCGTTTCCTAAAAATAGTGAGTTGAACGAGGACGCTCAAGTATCCAGTGGATTCGATGGCCAGCAGCATTCGAATGGTTACAATAGACACAATTCCTATGTACAATCAGGTTCTAGTCAATCCCGACACCAATCTGAGCATAGATCTGAACATAACGCCATTTCGGGCTCGAGTTCAAATGCTTATACCCAGGGGGCGCATGGAAGTCTTACAGGATCTTCTGGAAGTCTATCTGGAGATGTCGTGGATTCTCAACCCAAAAGTTATCAGTCAGCTTATTCTTACCACAAATCATGGGAGAGACAAGGAGATCCCTACGTCATATACCCAGCGACAAATGGTGGTACTAAAAACAGTGCTTCGCATCAGCAATACCGACAATCTCATCAGCATGCCCAGGGCAATTCTTTGGATTGTGATTGTGATGAATATGGACATCTTCGCGCTAAGAGATCTTCTCACAGTGGTAATAATCCAGAAACGCAACAAGACCTGGGACAACAAACCCAGGAAGCTTGGCACGGGTCTTATCAACAGGCACAAAATAAATTTGAAAGTTTAGAAGACCTTGGTCAACAGACACAACAGACTTGGGGGAATTTCGAGCAACAAATTCGACCTGAAAAACTAGAAGAACTGGGGCAACAAACCCAAGAAACTTTGCAAGGGGCTGCCCAGCAGAGTCAGAATAAACTTGATAGTTTACAAGACTTTGGCCAACAGACACAACAGTCTTGGGGGAATTTTGAGCAACAAAATCGACCTGAAAAACTAGAAGAACTGGGGCAACAAACCCAAGAAACTTGGCAAGGGGCTGCCCAGCAGAGTCAGAATAAACTTGATAGTTTACAAGACCTTGGCCAACAGACACAACAGTCTTGGGGGAATTATGAACAACAAAATCGACCTGAAAAATTTGAAGAACTGGGACAGCTATCTCAACACACATTTGGCGATTTAGAAAATCAACAAACGCAAAGTAAGTTAGACGAATTCTCTAATTTAGGTCAACAAACACAGCAGTCTTTCGACATTAAAGATTTTAGTGAACAGCAAAGCCAAGATGGAAATATTGAAAACTTAGGACAACAAACACAACACAAATGGGACTACATGGACAACTTTGGTCAACAATTCCTAACTAATTGGGGGAATGTTGATAAAAATAGAGACACAACAGGCACAGAACAACAGACACAAATGCATGCTCACAGTGTAGACCAAATGAAAGATGACAAACAGCTTGCTGGGCACAATACAAACACACAGCACATACTGGTAAATACTGATTATTTTCATAATCCTAATCATACAAGATTTTGGGGTGCTACTAATGAACAGACACACCAATATAACGATTTTTTGAACCAGTATAGTTATAGTAATGTACATTCTCATTCTAATTCACAGAGAGATGGCGTTAACTGGCAAGGAACAAGTCACAAAATTGAAGAACATCCTGCAGAAAACAACCCCTTGCAAAGTTTATGGGACAAAATAGATAATCTTGAAGAGCAATCTGAGCATTCATCCTATGACAGACACGATTCTACAAAATTTACTGGCTATGAAAGTTCGCAGGACTCATATTATGGACATAGAAGCACTTATCACTATGAAAATGCGTCTGGAGTCGTTAGCAATTCGATCAATGGAAATCAGCGTCAAACTCATTACAACGAAAATAAACCACTTCTCACAATCAATAAAACTGAAAAAACAAATAATAATAGTAATAGGGGTGATGGAGATAAGGATAGTAACCATGAGAAAATCAATGCAGACATACCAGAAATAGTAGAGGCTTCAGAAGTTGGACGAGGAGATATTGGTGCTGATGATTCGCAAAGTGATAAATCTTCTCCCAAAAATGTACCAGTTCCTGAAACGATTTCGGTTCACATAATGCCTGAAAAGACTCCAGAAGAAATTGAAGCTTTGAGTTTATCAAGCGGAACTGAGAAAAGCAAAAATTTAGACAAAAGTGACTCGGATTCGTTAGCCGTGATAAGTTTGAATCAGCAGAAATGGCTTAACGATCAAAGACAGACAGCATCACACGACTTTCAAGGAGCAAATGTTTCTAGTGTTACATTTAACAGAACCCACCCTCTAGCTACAACCAATGAAAATACTAAATTTAATGAGAATAATTTCGAGAATCATTTGCTTTTCGAGAATTCGAGTTCGCACAAATTTGTTGTAGGCCGTCATGATTTTGACCACCACAACAAACAAATAGCAAGCAAATCAAAACAAAGCTCGGAACAACAAGATCAGGACATAAATATAAGCACAGATCACTACATTCAGACCTTACATCAACAAAGTACAGGACAACAGCTGGAAGACTTTGGGCAGCATAATCAACATGTAGATCAGCAAAATTTACATCAGTTTGAGACTCAAGAACAACTCGATCAAAAGTTAGATAAACAGAACACATGGCAACAATCAGAAGACTTGGAGCAGCAAACTCAAGACCTCAATCAGCAAAATTTACATCACTTCGAAAGTCAAAACCAACAAAATATTGGACAACAATTACAAGACTTTGATCAACAGAGTCAAGCATCTCTGAGTCAGCAAAGCTTGCAACAATTTGAGACGTTAGGAAAGTTTGAGCAAAACACAGGCCAGCAACATACAGGTCAAGAATTGGAAGATTTTGGACAACAAAGTCAAGACCTTGGTCAGCAACATTTAGAGCAGTTTGATACATCGGGAAAGTTGAAACAAAACCTAAATAAACAAATCACGGGACAGCAATTGGAAGACTTTGGGCAACAAAGTCAGGATCTGACTCAGCAGAATTTGCAACAACTTAAAACATTAGATCAACAAAGTGAAAATGTATACCAACATGGTGCTTGGAAAGAAGCTAATGATTTTAATGAATTTAATAAAAATACAGACAAGAATGATAAGAAACCTAGAAATTTAGATGGTCCAACCAACAGTAAAGAAGTGAATGAAGAGAAGATTGTTGGGATTGAAATCCCTGCTTCCCAGAGTAACCCAAAGCAAGACGTCGAAATACCTGCAATAACACCAACAGAGAAGCCTGGTTTCTGGAAATCAATAGGTAGTAAATTTACAAGTGCCAAAGATTCAGTTTCATCATGGTTCAAAGGAAGTTAAAAATGTTATTTACCATCATGTGTTAACATTGTTGTTTTAAAAGTTATGATACTTAATATACATAAGTTAGCTTAACTAGTCATAAAATAATGCTTAAATTGCCAAAATAAATTAAACATTTAATTAATTATGTAGCGTTTTAATCTGAATTTATATCATGTGATCATGTGACCTTAACGATCTTAACATATCAATTTTATACACTACTTAGTTGATGCCCTAAGCTACGATAATATAATGGCGGTTGTACTAGTAGAATAACCCGGGAGTGGAAGTAGTAAGTGCCTGTATGTGGGCAATTTGCTAAAAAATAAATGATAGAATTCTGTATGGACAGTACGAAATTCCACACAGACTAAGGGCCCCCGCTCACGGCGAATTTTTGTAACGATTCTGCCGCGCAACTCATATCGCTATCCTTTTTAGGGTTCCGAAGTCCACAAGGAACCCTTATAGTTTCGCCATGTCCGTCCGTCCGTCCGTCCGTCTGTCCGCACTATTGCTCGGAGATGCTTAGGTCTAGAGAGCTGTAATTTGGCATGAATATGCATATTAGTTACGCTGACAAAGTGGTACAATAAAATTTTGAAATATATTTTTTTATAGGGTACCTCCCCTACTCGTAAAGTGGGGATGTAATTTTTTTTCTTGCGTACCCCATGGTGCGGCATATCGTTGAATAGGTCTTAAAAAAATATTGTGGGTTTGTTAAAACCATTTTTTGATTAAGTGATGCGTTTGTGAAATATTAAGCTTTAAAGTGCTATTTTTTGTTAGAGTTACGTGTCCCCCCCCCTGCCAGCTAAATGGTGGTATTTGGATGGCTGAAAAAAATCACGGTTGTGGCATATATAACGTAGTTGAAAGGAAAACTATCAGAGCTAAGTAGGCTGTACAAACTTACGAGTAATAGTCGACCAACTTATAATGATGATTTTTCTCGAACGGCAGGGGCGTCGGGCGGGCACGTCATACCACAGGCTAGTTAGATGCTAATAAGTCTTAGAAAGGTACTGTGGGCATCCTAAACTTCAGAACCCTATAATTTGCGCGTGGCCCGACACGCACTTGGCCGGTTTTTTACATCAAAGAGTAAAAAGGATAGCTCTATGAGTAGCGCGGCAGCATCGTCAGCAATAAGTCGCCGTGGGCGAGAGGTCTAAGGAACGAGCCGAATGTAGTAAATGGGTGGATCAACTGTTTTATGACAATAGTTGCCATGTCCCCTGGGCCACTTTTTAAAATTGCTATTCTGTGGGTTTAAATACACTAAGTGTGGGGTTTCTTTGCCATTTTCAATCCCTTCCCTAATGAAGGACTTTCTGAGCGTCTTAGAATTCTATATTGTTACAGTTTTTCTAAGAAGACCCTCTCATTTTGTCCCCTGGACAATGGGACAGAATAACAACAAGAAATAGTTGATTAACCCAAATAATAATATTTGTTATAAATGTGACAGTTGCGTATTTGGATGTTTGGTACTCAAAATATGAGCGTATATGGCATGATTTTAATGAAATTTGGATTTCTGATAATTTATGATCTGGATTGAAATATAGACAACTTAGATTACTTAATAGAAATTCCAGGAAAATTGCAGAAAAAGTGGGTTGACAATGAGCTTGACTGATCCCAAAAATGAATTTTGGAGAGTTTGGAGACTAGTTATTATCCTGTTATCCCCGGAATCCTTAAAGGATTCCCAGAAAAGGGATTAAGAAGTTTAAGCAGACGAAATTCTATGCAGACTACTTCATGGGTAAAATGTTGTAGATTAGTGTTTCTTAACCTGTGTTCCAAATATGTATATGTTTGGAGGTTGGCAGACTTATCTATGGGTATTTTATGTTCAGTAGTTTTAGCATGAAAGAGTTAATACACCGCACAGACATCATCAATCCATGCAGAGAGGAATGAAGGTAATTAGTAAATTTACACTACATAGAACAATTTATTGTATCTTGTTCTTTCTGAGTTAGAATTTGCGTACCTGATGATACTATACATACAGATAGTTCTAGTTATAGTAGTATTGACAAACTGGTTTAACCCATAGAAGACCCGTTCCCATGGAAATATCGGGATAACTACCCTTTGCTATGCCCAGGGTCTCAAACTATCTCCATACCAAATTTCATCAAAATGGGCCCAGCCTTTGCGACGTGAATGAAGGATAAATAACGCACACTTTCACAATTTTGATACTTACGTCGGGTAGCGAATTAAAATATCTTATAAATGCTTGCTGCTGCACGGAATCTGAAATACAAATATAACTATTATAATGCCTCATAACACGAAAATTAGAAGGTATAAGAACTATTAAGAAGACAAAAAGAAGATAAATGCGAACTGCTCCATTTGCTCATTTTATTCTTACCGAGATTTAATGCATGAATTGGTTGAAGAGACGACATGTCTTATTTATTATGAGTTGGTTCGCACTCGTTCTTTATTAATTAACGCAAATTAAAAAAGAAACTAAAATCAACAAGAAAATAACAGTAACACAGTAACAAAAACGAAATTATACAATGTATGTTGACACTCACTTGACAGACGTCAGAAAATAGAAAAAGGCGCGCTTATTTAATTTATTTTTAAATAATAATGGATTAGATGCTAGTTTTTTCAGCCACATGTGGTCAACTAAAAAGGGAAATCCAACTACAATGCTTCAATATTCTTTCTCCCGGGCCTTTACTTAAAATTTCAAACTATTCTATGCACTTGAGCTACTCATCCCTTCTATTTCTACCTAAAAATTACAAAGCAATGATGTCCATTGAGGTTTCGATTACAAAATAACGTTGTGGTCTTTGCGCATTGAAAATGAAAACAGTCTTGGTTCGTTCGGATACCATTACGTTACGGATTACATCGTGCTTGAGGTGAAAAAAAAAATCAAAGTATTTATTTTAATGGTTTTTTTTCCTTTACAATTTATTTAAACAGTTTTTTCTAGTAAAGGCAATTTTATTGCAGATTTTCAGAAATAATATTTTTGCGGCATAAAATTAAAAATGTTCATTTTCTTTCTTACAAAAAAAACCGTGATGGGCATTGTATCAGAACAGACGACGTGAAGTGACACTGACATGACAAGTTTTATTTTTCTAGTAAATATTAGTAATTCAATTCTGTAAATATTATTTTGCTTAGTATGTTGTACTTTAAGTGTGGCCTGATTGTTTTATCGTCTACGTATATATTCTCGTAAGTACATCTATTATTCCCAATGTTTAGGGCACACAACTCGTTGTAAAAGCAAAATAATCTTGCACTCAAAGTGAGTGTCTAACAGTGGTCTAACAATGCCGTTTTCGTTTATTAATTCTGTATTTCTACTAAACTTTACTCAAAATTTGATATATAATCGTTTCTTTAATCGTAAATAGACATATTAAATTAAAGTAATAGCTGAGATCTGACCACTGGTGCTCACAATGTGTTATCACTATTTACCAAACTTTCACCATTAGTCTGCCATTTCTAATATTAATAGTCATTTTTTTTAATTTCAGGTTATGTTCTCAAGTTGTGAAGGAAACAAATTCCTTTGATGCTGGATTCACTTTACTGTACATTGCCAGCGGAGCTATAGGTGAGAGGCATGTCTATATGTTATGTAAAACTTGACGAAATGCTGTTGATGTTACACAACTATTGCATTCCTTTACTAAGAACTGAGTCATACTTGATCATTGCATCTAATTTCTAATGCTCTGTATATTGTTATGTTGCAATACCAAGTACCTTATCATTGCTTAATATTCAAATTGATAGAACTCAAGGTTCTTCTTTTTATTCATGTTCAATATGTAAATTTAAATATTAGTTTTCATATATTACTAAAAATATTAGATTGCACCATTACTAAGTTTTAATGTAACAAAAGCTTGTGTTTATTAAAAACCACCGGATCATTCTTTAATTGAACTTCTTCAATTAAAGTCAAATTTATTGGTGCACAGTCTAATTTATAAATTTCATATTGACACTCAAAGTTCAGGAGTTTTTAGTGAAAGTAATAAAATGCTTTTATTTTATTCATGTCATGAATTTAATGAGTAGAGTTGTCATTGTAATTTTAACATTCACCATCAGACAAACAAATGCCTTATTTACCTAAGGCATAATTACTATAGGGGATTTGTTAAATAAATCAAATGAAAGAAAAAAACTGAAATCTACTATTACAGCCTCTTTGCGTCTCACTGCCGGGCACAGGCCTCCTCTCATGACAAGAGGGTTTGGGCTATAGTCCATGCGAGAATCTGAAATCTATCCATGTGTAGTTCATTGCCTAATGACTTAAATAACTCTTGTAAAAGCAAAAAAAAAAGTCTAGACATGTTTGTGTCATTTTTTTTTTTTTCGTTTTGTTTGGTTAAATGTCCATGTCATTTGAATGAATGTGTTATGCTAATTAAATCATTGTAACTAATTCATAATTTTGTGCTAACAATCATTGTTTTCAGCTGGCAAAATCATCTATGACCGTTACCGACAGATCCATATACTAGGGGCACTAACACCAAACCCAAATGTGACTTCCTTTGCCAATAAGATATCTTCCCTGTCGGCCTTACTCCTATCTTTGGGCTTCCTGGTTTATCTGTTTCTGTTTTTACTAAAGGTAAATACTAACATGTGTTACTAATGTAGATAGACTATATTCCACAAAGCTCCCGATGACTAAATAAAAAATGTACTCCAAAATTTGATTGAGTCAAAAATTAACAGATCTATTCGAATTTGGTCTATGAGTGGCTTTGTGCAGTTGAGTCTAAATTGTGAACTAGATATTAGGCATAAACAACTACATAATTTAATCTGTTCAGCAAACAATAATGCATTTGAAATAGAAAGTAAAGGCTATCCCCATAAAACACCACAAAAAATATCATTCAATAAAACTATCATTGACTGAGGCTTTAATAGCTATTTATATTTTTTTATATATTTCTGAAGATTACTGAGCTGTGGTGGATTAATTCGCTCCTATCAATAATTTAGTTCTATTTAGCTTTAGGCCCTGCCTCGAGTGAGTTCCTCAAAATACAGTGTTAATGTGAGTTGATATCAATTCAATTCAATCATTTATTCAGCAAATTGGCCACATAGGGGCACTTTTACACGTCAGAAAATGAATTTACCAGCGCGTCCTAGACCCATATATATCACAACAGCCAGCATAATCAAATTTTAACAAAACCCTATCGAGGTGGGCCTACAGCTTGTTACATAAAGCCTTTGTACTATATGTGAGAACATTAGGGTCTTTAATCACTAATCCCCTTACAAAGGTTTACTGGTAATGCAGTTAGGTATATCATACAATATTTCTTTTAAGTCTTTAGGAGCAAAATCTTCATGATATCTTAAGAGGGTTTATCCCGAAAGTTGGCAACGTCGCATATAGCGGTCAAATGTTTCGCGCGTCGTGTTTTCATTAATTTCTCAATATTGCTGAATTAAAAAGGAAGTATCATTCTATGGTTGAATGACGCGTCTCGTTTTATATTTGTTGGTTAGGCATTCAAATGATAAGTTTACATTAAAATGCATGGATACTGCGATGGAAAGTTTTCAAAATCTATAGTACTAAAAACTTCGTGTTCCTATGATAACTGTTGCAATCATTACTTAATGTTTTATTCAACCATAGAGCGATAATTCGTGTTTTCATTCAGTAATATTCAGAAATTAATGAAAACAGCTAGATATTTGACAGCTATTTGCGACGTTGCCAACTTTCGGAGTAAACCCTCTTAACATTTTTTAGTAGCAATGTTGTTGTTTGGGTATTTACTGAACATCTACATTTATAAGACATACAAGAGCGCTACCTACAAAGTCAAAACAGTTTGATTATACAACATAATTACACTTATTTTGCGTGCCTGGAATGGCCGCAAAAAGCACGCGACCACCGAATCATTCTTCATTTAGCATCGGCATGATATGACAAGCTAATGGCTGTTATTAAAGAATCTAGAGCAAGCGAAAGGAAATGGCTTTCTTTTAATGATGCGAATACCAATATTTTAGTTTAACAAACATTAGGATTTAGTTTAACAACTAAACATGTGATTTTTTAAATATTGTATCTACTTACTTGATAACTGATATTGAATTAGGCTTGTTTCACACGTACCACAACCATACGCCGACCACAACCACACCACAACCACAACACGTGGTGGGGTGCATATTTTGTATTGAAAATTAACAGTACAATTCACACGTACCACGTTTTGCCTTCATGTCATGTGGTACGTGTGAATTGTACTATAAATTTCAATACAAAATATGCACCCCACCACTTGTTGTGGTTGTGGTGTGGTTGTGGTTGGCGTGTGGTTGTGGTACGTGTGAAACAACCCTTAAACTTAGCTGTATTATTATACTAGTATTTGATATTTGTTTGTCTAAAGTTATCTAAGTTCTTTGAATAGCATGGCACAGTTAAAAGTGAAAAGTGCTCTTTTCCAATGCCGAAAATACCATAATCAATTTCTATTGTTACATACGTAATATAATTTAGGTATTAGTAGATAATAATTTAGCATCATAATTCTCTAATTAGGAGTACAAATATTTCCTCTAAGTATCTAAGTGGTAAGTATTACATTTCGTTTTTATTTTCCAGGTTGACAAATATTGCCTTACGGCGTTAAGTATTTTTATATGTGGATTTGGCACGTTATACATATGGATGCAGGTGAGTCTATTGCGTATACATATTATTAATTATCCACCACCACCACGACGGCCTATTTGCGTCCCACTGCTGGGCACAGGCCTCCTCTCATCACGAGAGGGTTTGGGCTATAGTCTCCATCTCTACACACTGACACTATAAGACTTTAGTGTCAAATTTACTGAGCGCAAAACGGGTGCCCGTGTTTTTCGGGCACCCGTTTTGACGGGCCATTTTTCTCAGGCTGATTGTGAATCCTTACTTATAATAGATCAATGTATGAAGGTTGTGATTCTAGGAGGCAGCCGGTGAAATTACTGGCGCATATTCATTCCATCTTGGGCCTCAGGGTGGGCAACGCATTCGAGATCTTATGGTTTCTTAATAAGAAATCACAAATTTCGGTGGCCATGGGCCGCAGTTTTTTTTTATCCTGGGAAATACCACACATATTGACCTATCGCCAAACTAAGCAACGCTTGTATTATGGGTGCTAGACAACGATAGAAATACATATACTTACATAAATACTAAACATCCATGACTCGAGTACAAACATTCGTGCTTATCACGCAAAGTTTGCCCCGAGCGGGACTCGAACCCGCGACCATCGGAACAGAAGGCAGGGTCACTATCTACTGGACCAATCCGGCCGTCGAAAGCAGTGATCGCTTACCATCAGGTAGCCTGTGTTGTGTCCTCGTTTGCTTACCAATGACATGAAAAAAGGTTTACCTTGCTTTTTAACACGCTTATATTAATTAGGTCGACCTGTATGTAACTATGTAATGGAATCTTGCAAGTTAAATTTGACCCACTTTCCGATTTCCGATTGAGCTGAAATTATGCACGAATATGTAAATCGCGTGACAATGCAATATTATGAAGACATGGAGCTGATCTCAAGATGGAGCTGGAAGGTGGCCATAGAAACTCCGTAATAAGACTACATAAACCCATTATTGGATAGAATGTGGGCTCGTTTGATTCGTCTTGAAGGGTGGATGAAGGATTTACAAAGAAAAGTACAGTCAGCAATAAAAGTGTGTCCCAAAAATTCATTATTGAAAAAACCGGCCAAGTGCGTGTCGGGCCACGCGCAAAGTATAGGGTTCCGAAGTTGACGATGCCCACAGTACCTTTCTAAGACTTATTAGCATCTAGCTAGCCTGTGGTATGAATGATGTGCCCGCCCGACGCCCCTGCCGCTCGAGAAAAATCATCATCATAAGTTGGTCGACTATTACTCGAAAGTTTTTACAGCCTACTTAGCTGTGATAGTTTTCCTTTCAACTACGTTATATATGCCACAACCGTGATTTTTTTCAGCCTTCCAAATACCACCATTTAGCTGGCAGGGGGGGGGGGACACGTGACCCTAACAAAAAATAGCACTTTAAAGCTTAATATTTCACAAACGCATCACTTAATCAAAAAATGGTTTTAACAAACCCACAATATTTTTTCAAGACCTATTCAACGATATGCCGCACCATGGGGTACGCAAGAAAAAAAAATTACATCCCCACTTTACGAGAGGGGAGGTACCCTATAAAAAAATATATTTCAACATTTTATTGTACCACTTTGTCAGCGTAACTAATATGCATATTCATGCCAAATTACAGCTTTCTAGAACTAAGCATCTCCAAGCAATAGTGCGGACAGACGGACGGACGGACGGACGGACGGACGGACGGACGGACATGGCGAAACTATAAGGGTTCCTTGTGGACTTCGGAACCCTAAAAACTTATTTATGATAGTACGTGTACTGAAGGTACATTTCCTTTCAGTGTCTGATCACAACGTACCTGTCTACGCTGTACTACGACAGGCGTCTGACAACGCTGCGGCAATGCCTCGTAAACGTGAGCTTCCTCGTCTTAATTGTCATGGCGGTGTTCGGGATAGTCACTTCTTTTATACCTAGAGGTAAGAATCATACTCATCTACTACTACTACTACTACAGCCAATTTGCGTCCCACTGCTGGGCACAGGCCTCTCATCACGAGATGGTTTGGGCTTTAGTTCCCATGCGAGCCCAATGCGGATTGGGGACTTCACACTCAACATCCTTGAATTAGATACTTAGCAGATGCGTGCAGCTTTCCCCACAATGTTTTCCTTCACAGAAAGAATCGGTGTTAAATTCGAATTAAATTTGTTTCAAAAATAAATTATTTAAATTGCGAGCCAGATTCGATCCCCCGACCCTCTGCATGCGAGGCGGAACCACTAGGAACCACGGCGGCTTGTTAAACACTAGCTTCTGCCCGCGACTTCGCCCGCGTGGAATCCGGTTACCGCGTGCCCTCGGGAACTATGCGTTTTTCCTAATATAAAAAGTAGCCTATGTCCTTTCCCGGGACACCAACTATCTCCATGCCAAATTTCATCTAAATCGGTCCAGCGGTTGAAGCGTGAAGAAGTAACATAGTTACTTTCGCATTTATAACTAGCTTCTGCCTGCGACTTCGCCGCGTGAAATTCGGTTATCGCGCTCCCGCGAGAACTATGCGGTTTTCCAGGATAAAAAGTAGCCTATGTCCTATCCCGGGACCCAACTAGAGCTAGATGCTAATTTACCTCTTTTGTTGCAGGCGGGACCCGTGGGATCTATTTTTGTCTTGTTGTCACTTCCCTGTGTGGTTACGTGTTGACGGCGATATTTTGCGTCTTTATATTGTCTTTTGAGAAGGAATACGAGTATTTTTCTGATGTGAGTACCTATCTATGAAATCATTGTGCCTATGTTACGTGTAACGATTAACTTTTTGTAAACGCCACAATTGACCTCAATTTACACCACAGCACAGCTTATGTAAGGTGCCCGAGTTTCCCAACAATAGGTCGGGACATGGCAATTCACAAGTATGCCAACTGGGGCGTATAAAAAGTTTTTATACAATACTAGCTTCCGACTACTATTTTGTCCACATGGAACTCTTTTATTTTTAGCGTTCCCGCGAGAACTATTCGTTTATCCGGGATAAAAAGTAGTCTACTTATGTCCTTCCCTGGGACTCGAACTATCTCCATACGAAATTTCATCGAAATCGGTCCAGCAGTTTAAACGTGAAGAGGTAAGAGAGAGATAGAGTTACTTTCGTATTTATAGGGGCAAGTGTTGTACCAGTGGATTAATTTCGCATGTTTTTGCTAATGGTAGGGCCTGGTGCTAGGTCCGTCCGGGGAGGTACCACCGTTTTTTCCCTGTAACCTGCCGCCAAATAGCAGTGCTCGCACTGTTGTGTTCCGGTAGGGTCAAGGCAGCCAGTGAAATTTCTGGCACAGAGGCATTCCATCTTAGGCCTCAGGGTAAGCAACGCATTCGAGATCTTATGGTTTCTTAATGGGGGATCAAAGGATTTCGGTGTACATGGGCCGCAGTGACTACTTACCATCAGGTGGGCTGCGCGCTCGTTCGCCTATATCATCGACATAAAAATAATAGCTTCTACACGCGAGTTTGACCTTCGCGAAATGTGCGTTTTTCCGGGATAAAAAGTAACCTACCTATGTCGTCTCCCGGGACTCCCAGTATTGGACAGAGTTAATTTCGCATATATAATACTAGCCGATGCCCGCGACTTCGTCCTGCATAGTCTTACAATTTGCGTACTCGATGATACTATACATATATCCTACTAACCTACTATACCAATCCTGTAAGGTGCTAACTGTAAGACAGTTATTCATAATGAACACAGTCCTTAAACAGCACTCCGCACTCCCATATAACTTAGACTCGCTTAAGAAAAGACGTAAAGATATTGTTTGCCCTCAAACGAATTAAACCAAATGTACTTTCTCGTCTAGATTTTATGTCTTCCTTGGTCCGTTACTTTACAATAGACTTAACGCTAAATTAAATATATTCCCACTATCTATACATATAATAAAGTTGTAGAGACTAAAAAATCTGTACATTGCATATATTTACAAAAAAACTAACTAGGGAGGTTCAAAATAAGCAACTGATAACGATTTGGTACTTTTTAAAATTTTTGTCTGTTTGTTTGTTTATTTGTTTGTTTGTTTGAACCGGCATCACATGAAAACTACTGATCCGATTTAAATATAGTTTTTACAAATGTGTTAAGACAGGTCCAGAATAGAACATAGGATAAAAAAAATCTTAACCTTTTGACCGGAAGGGGGTAAAAAGGAGGGGAGAAGTTTGTATGAAAAAAACATTACGCGTTGACTTACAATCATGAAACTCGGCGAAAATACTCTACAAAAGAAATAAAGAAATACCTGTCCGAGGGATTTTTTATTAAAGCATATTTTAATCAATACTTAAATAAAAAAGGTTAAAAACATTGCGTACCAAAATGCTCTTACTAGCGATACTATTCATAATTTTGTTGTTTTTCTTTAAGAATTGGATACTGTATAAAGTATTCCCAAAACAGTTTACAGCTTTTTTGGATATTCGGTACACAATTTAAGTAATAAGGTATGGAAGTTTTACCAAAATTGAATTCTCACCACAGATGGCAGGCGCTATACTGTAGATACTTATGTATGATGTATGACCGGAACGTCTCAAACCTCAAAGAATATTAATCGTTTTTCTAAAATATAATCGTTTGACTCTAAAACAATCAAATCAAAGAAAATATATAAAACAAACTTTATAAAAAGACAACAAAAAATAAAAATGTCTGATAGGAATGACCGGCATCGATCCGGGTGTTGTGGATTAAGTGTCCACATCATTTGCCACTAAGCCAACACGCTCGATGTCTTTAGCAATGAAATAAGGCATGTATTTGTACTAATTTTGAAAAACCGGCCAAGTGCGTGGCGGGCCACGCGCAAAGTATAGGGTTCCGAAGTTGACGATGCCCACAGTACCTTTCTAAGACGTATTAGCATCTAGCTAGACTATGGTATCACGTGCCCGTCCGACGCCCCTGCCGCTCGAGAAAAATCATTGGTTTTTTAATCATTTCATAAGTTGATTGACTATGACTCGTAAGTTTGTACAGCCTACTTAGCTGTGATAGTTTTCCTTTCAACTACGTTATATATGCTATAACCGTGATTTTTTTCAGCCATCTAAATACCACCATTTAGCTGGCAGGGGGGGGACACGTGACTCTAACAAAAAATAGCACTTTAAAGCTTAATATTTCACAAACGCACCACTTAATCAAAAAATGGTTTTAACAAACCCACAATATTTTATCAAGACCTATTCAACGATATGCCGCACCATGGGGAACGCAAGAAAAAAAAATTACATCCCCACTTTACGAGTAGGGGAGGTACCCTATAAAAAAATATATTTCAAAATTTTATTGTACCACTTTGTCAGCGTAATTAATATGTATATTCATGCCAAATTACAGCTTTCTAGAACTAAGCATCTCCGAGAAATAGTGCGGACAGACGGACGGACGGACGGACATGGCGAAACTATAAGGGTTCCTTGTGGACTTCGGAACCCTAAAAATGGAATGCAAACCGTATTCAAATTTCGAATGATGTTGTAGCAGTACATTTTTTAATTTCCTCAGCTCAACAGTCAGGAAAGAGGCTTTATGCTTTCTTTTATAGAAACTTATTTGTCCAGTGTCGGGTATACTGGCCGGCACAATAAAAAAAATCAAGAACAAGGATTATTAATATTTCACCGTGAACAAGTGCGTGTCGGGCCACGCGCAAATTATAGGGTTCCGAAGTTGACGATGCCCACAGTACCTTTCTAAGACTTTATTAGCATCTAGCTAGCCTGTGGTATGACGTGCCCGCCCGACGCCCCTGCCGCTCCTGCCGTGTGAGCGACGCCTGAATCCTATACAAAATATATTTTTTTACCAACTCTAAAAAAATTAAAGACCTATACACTATACAATATACTTAGAATCGATAGCCGATACTGTGGGTTAATTATTTGCTATAGGATCTGACCCACAATGTATATGCCACAACCGTGATTTTTTTCAGCCATCCAAATACTACCATTTAGGTGGCAAGGGGGGGGGGGGACACTCGACTCTAACAAAAAATAGCACTTTAAAGCTTAATATTTCACAAACGCATCACTTAATCAAAAAATGGCTTTAACAAACCCACAATTTTTTTTAAGACCTATTAAACGATATTTTTTTTAAATATTAAGCATACATAGGGACAGACAGCGGGAAGCGACTTTGTTTTATACTATGTAGTATGTTGTCGTTTATGTATGATATAAGGCTGGGCGCATACATGGTTTCTTAATGCGGTTTTCACATTAGGAATTTTGACTCTGAATTCCGAACGCCTAGCGTAGAGGTTCGGTTTTTTTCATTAGGTTTTTTTCCGCCAGTACGTAGATGTCCGCTTTCGTGGTAACGCGTTTTGGACGACGATGACGAATTAGTCCTGACGAAATAATCCTATGTTATTCCCAGGGTCTCAAACTATCTCCATACCAAAATTTCATTCAAATCGGCCCCGTTGTTGCGTTGTTGGAAGGACAAACAAACAAACACACTTTCACATTTATAATATTAGTATGGATTAGCGTAAATGGATAAAGTTCGACGGTGTTTGTATTTTTATTTTCAGGGTTTACGGTCAGAAATGCTGCTAGATGACGCTTGCTCTCTGTCGAGCGAAGCCTTCTCCGATACAGAAATATTTGGGACCCATGAAACAATAGCCAGTACAATCGTCATAAAGGGTAACACGAAGCGCTCGAAGGCCTCTTGACCCGAGGCCGTGCCCGTTCAGGGCACGACCTTAACAACCAAGGCCCCCAAATCACTCATCTACGGCAGCTTTGGTAAAACCAACATAAATGTAATACATAATATAGAAATCGAGAACAATGAACCGCTTTCCCCGGATAACGAAGTTCAAGTGGACAACGACAGTGGCATGTCTTCGGAAGAGACCGACGAGTCACTGAAATACGAATTAAGTGCTAATCTCAATAATAATGTAAGTAATCCTATGGTAAGCAATGATGCAATAAAGTGCCTAATTAAACCTCGACATGCTAAGTGGAATGAGATTCCATGTTGTTCGAACGTTAGTATTGTAAGTGTTAACGAGGAGGATACCTCCGGGCTCGATTTGGACGACGTCGGAGACGAATCGACGGACAACCAAGTCTCCGACTTCCTTGTTATAGACGTGGCATGCGATGCCAACGACGCCGGTTCTGATTGCGAAGAGAAGCGAGGTACAAACGCGTATAATGATTGTGATAATGTAAGCATTCATAGTGTAGATTCGAGCCAAAATTTAGTTCCTGTTGCTAACAACGAGCTGATGACGACTGAAGGCCAGAAACTGGTCAGTCTGTCACTATCCATACTGCTCGCTGCCTTGTTGCAGGCGATGCGGTGCTTCGCCCAGTTCTTAGAGGACATCGTGGTACCGCATCGGTAGTATTATTGTGTTCCATTGCATTTTTTTGGTGCAGCTTTTAATTTTATATAGTACGTAACGTCAATATATCATTTTACAATTGATTAATCTCATGTAAGTATTGTGTTGTTTATTGAAATAAAAACCCTATCTTTAATTTGTGTATGTGTTTTTAAATCATGATTAAACCTCTCCTTGACTAGAGTCCTTTTTATGTTTTCACATCTGCACGAAAAATAAACAAACGTCATAATTAATAATAATTTAATAAATAATTACAGTAATACACAAGTACAGCTATTCACACACATCAAATAAATTAATGAGGTTAAATAGGTCGATACACTATTGGATAAGTCTATTTATTGTCTGGAGTTCACTAGCCAGTTACAGTGAGGCTTCGTTGATCACTGTTATCAGTCTGTTGTTGGTGTTGTGGCATTTCTTCTTCCATTTCTGCGAGTTGGTTGGGTGCTCGGGGGTGAGGGGTCGGTCGGGCCCGGCGGAGGGGTGCGGGGGGGAGTTGGCCAGTACAATGGACCACCGACGTCCACGCCGCTCGTTGAGGTTGGGAAGCTCGGCGATTAGATTGTTCTCGTACTCGCTGAGCATTAAGTAGTTTTCCACCTGGGAATTAGATAAAACGAGGTTTAATTTTTACATCCCACTCTTGAGCACGGGCCTCCTCTCATCACGAGAGCTTAGGCCATAGTCCTCACGCGGGCTCACTGCAGATTGGGGATTTCACACATATCCTTGAATTACTTAGCAGATGCATTCAGGTTTCCTCACGATGTTTTTTGTTTGCCTTCACTGAAAAGCTATAAGTGATAGAATTCAAATTGAAAATGGGGTTTAATTTGGCGTGCACTGAATGATTTCTCGAATCATCTACATACATGTAGCGTAAGCAACAGAATATGGAAACTGACTAAAATGAGAGTGGTCACTTCCTAGTAACTATCTAGGGCCTAGTAGAAACGTGTGCATCTCATTTTAGTCGCTTCGAATGTCCATCTGCTTCTACTGACTGTACATCGTACGCGTGATAGAAAGAAATGCAATGCATTGTCTATCTAGATGCCTGCCACACAAGTTGTTAGGTAGTTGCAATCTTACACCAAGTAGGTATTAAGAAGACCAGTCACGTTAAATGCAGTCGTTTGCTAGTGTCATTCTCCACCTTTCTCCACAAAGAGATTTCAATTTCTTACTAGTCTTGATAACAACACTGTTTTTTAATAGTACATTATTGCAGAGGCCGCCAAGTAGCGCATTGCCGGACGAGTCAGTTAGAAGGCTGAGCGAAGCGAAGCCTTCTATTAGTACGAGTCCGGCAATCGCAATTGCGGCCGAGGTATATATAATGCTTTTCTCAAACAGCGAGGAAATACGTAAGGTCAGTCGGGGCAAGTGCGCCAGGATGGGGTAAGTGCGCCTAACATAAATATATCGAAACCTATAAATATTACTCAACTAGTAGTAGGCGCACTTACCCCACATCAGTATTTACTACTTCCATGATCGTGGATGATTTGGAAGTTGTACTTATTACCTCCACGGATTTGTCAGTTTCTCTACAGAGGTGTCTCAAATAGCAAGCGAATTAAAAAAAAACACACACGACAATAATGTTTTTGCTGGCCAAGGCCGGCAATGGACAGCCTCGCATCTTCTTTTTTTGAAAGTAACACGAACATTTCCGAGCATGTTTGAGAAAAGGGTTTTTTTTCATGAGTTTAGACTTCCTCGCATATGTGTGTCAAATATTTATTTATTTTTCTACATGCTTTCCTAAGTTTGATTTTGCGAGATCACACATTCCGTGTCACCTGTTTCCGCGCCCAAACACGAACGAATCTTAAAATAAATACCTTATTGCAACTGGTGATACAGTCCCCGCCGCAGTCCAGGTCTTCGAGGAGGTGCTCTGGTATGTCTAGATCCAGGTCCAAGTCCAGCCCTCCCTCCTCGCTGATGCAGGTCAGCTCGGGAGGCACGGTGGGCGGCGGCGAGCCCAGGCTGCCTGGGCCGATGCTGTCCAATAGGAAGTCGCGCCGACCGGGTGCTACCAGTTCCGCTCCTAGAACTGATGGCGGAGTTGGATAGAATGACACATTGGTTTAGGAAGCGTTGTTGCGAGTTCAGCTGTGGTATTGCATTTGGTCATTGGTTTCAGATGCAGGTTACAGGATTTGGGAGTTTAGAAAAAAAAAAGAAACTGATAGCCTGATAGCAGCTTATTTGAGCCTAATGAAAATTGATCTTTCCTTCAATCAACGTGCTTGGTTTTGCTAAATAGGTACTCCATAGGTACATCATCATCATCATCATTTCAGCCGAAAGACGTCCACTGCTGGACATAGGCCTCCCCCAAGGCTCGCCACTCAGACCGGTCCTGTGCTACTTGCTTCCACCGGTTTCCCGCGACCTTTACGAGGTCGTCGCTCCATAGGTACGCTACGTTGTTAAATCCAGCTTTCTACAAGTGTTTATATAGTAAAGTCACAACTTATGATGAGAGCGATGGCAAAATGTTGCCCTTTTAAAAGTTTTAAACGTTTCATTAGTTTTCCTTAAGTGGTAAAATTCAAATTGAAAATGGGGTTTCATTTGGCGTGCACTGAATGATTTCTCGAATCATCTACATACATGTTAATAAGGTCCAAAAGTGTACACATACAACGTGTAACACAACCCACTGATAACCTCAGACACCCCAGATTTTTAGTATTCTGAATTAGTGTACTTAAGAGTGTTTTTGTTTAAATTCGTTAATTATTGCAAAATTAATTCATGTAAGTGCTACTCTTTGTCGTTTGGAATGACGCGTAAATGTTGCATTTGGAACTTTTAGACAGGGCGCAATAAAAACATACGACCTGCCTTAAAAGAGTGCAATCGATTCTACTCT